>BQNB010008827.1:1454-88648 GCA_026074375.1 Tanacetum coccineum
AAATTTCGGCATGACCTATTCGTTTATACAACGTTTCCCATATTTTTAAAATTCAACATTTTGCACTTTCAAAACAATCACTATCGCAATATATTTGCACGTTTCAATTTATATCCAATCGAGATCGACATATAATAATATAAGCAAAACCAAACACACCCTATGTGTCGTTAAACGCAAGACCAAACACTCTATATGAGCTGAACCAAACGCACCCTAATGGCTGAACCAAACAGCCCGTTTGGCTGTTATCCACATAACCAAACGCCCCTGTTGGGGCTGTTAACCCCAAAACCAAACACTCCTTCTGCTTATAAAACCCAGATCCAAACGCCTTCTTAAGGCAGTAAAATCAGCAAACAAACACACCTTTAACGACTAATAAACACAAAATGAAAATAATAACTAATACTTATTAACCAATTTAAACCACCATTTTAAATCCGGTTTTCTATCTATAAAATCTTTTGTTATGTTTATTAACCGATTATACGCAACAAACACGCCCTAAAGGCTGTTGTTAAAACCAAACGCACCCCTTTCGGTGTTTATCAAAACCAAACGCACCCTTGGTGCTGATATGAAAACCAAACGCACCCCTTGGTGCCTAATAAAACCAACGCACCCTTTTAGGTGACAGAAAACCAACCGCACCCTGTTGGTGCTTATTAAAACCACACGCACCCTTTGTGGTGGTGGCTGGTGACGGTGGCGGAGTGGTGACAACATGGAGGTGACGATGACGAGGTGGTGATGGAGGAGATGGTGGGTGTCGGTGGTAGCTACGGCTACTACAGCCGTGGTGACTGTTGAATGTGACGGTGGTTGTTGGTGTCGTGGAGGCGATGGAGGTGGTGTGGAGATGATAATGATGGTGCTGGAGATGGCAGCCGCTGTGGTGGCGGCTGATGATGGTGGCGTCGGTTGGGCGGTGGTTGCTAATGGAGGTGACGCGGGTGGGGAGATGGAGTGGAGGTGAAGGTGGTCGGTGTGGTGGGTGACGTCTGTTGGAGGCGACGTGAGTGGGGATGGTGGTCGCCGGAGCGTCGCCGGAATCTGACCGGAAAAAGAAGGAGGCGTCGGAAAACTTGTGAAGAGAATGAGGGCTAGGTTTTGTTATAAAAATGAAGTAAACCCTAGTTGTTATGTATATATACTTAAAACTTAGAAAAAACAACGTGACAAGTGTACAATAGTTTGGGGGATTTTAGGTAAATATTACTACAGGGACCAATAGTGTAATTTTTGTTAAATATTGTTTCGAGACTCGTTCGGGCTAGTTAACGGACGATTCAAAACACGAAACTTGCGCCATTGTTTTCCAAATCATTTTTCCTATAAAAATGAGTATTTACTTGACTATATTTTATAAATGTTTTTATAAAATTTATTTAATGTTTATTATATATTTTGATAGTCATTGAATGTCTCCGGTAAGCTATGTTTGTAAAAATACAACTTTGACTTGAACATTTGCGTTTTTAATAAACGTTTCTGAATAATATGACAAATAATTTATTAAATATTTTTATTTAATAAAAAATGATAATTAAATATAATTTAATTATTTTTGTGTCGGTACGCGTTGTTCTTGTTTCTAAAATTTTGCGAGGGTATTTCAGTCATTTTCTGCTCGTTTTCGGGTCTCGGGCAAAACAAAAAAGTTGTCCGGAATGTCGTTTTTACATCAAATTGCTTTAGAGTCCGAGTTGTGAAAACGTGATTTAGCGGGTCGTTTTTGATAAATCAACTTAGGAATAACATATATCTTATCGTTTTCAAGTCAAATAAGTTTAAAAAATAAATTTGTAAATGAGAGATAATAATAATAATAATAATAATTTATTATTTAAATACGTTTCAAAAATTTACCGGCTACGCGGTAATCGTTTTTATTTGACAATAAAAGATTAAAAGTCAAAAAGTCAAGTCGGACCCGAAAAGTCAAAGGGTTAAAATAGTCATTTAAAATTTCGAAAATTGCCGGTTGTTACAATTTTTGCTATGTGTTGAGCCGAATTGACACAAACATATCATGTTACTCTTAGTGTCACCCCACATTAAAAGGGGAACATTGCTTCTATCTTCCTCCGGGACATAGTTTCGGTGGAATTTACTTCTTTTGAACATGTATATCTTGATGTAGACCCCAAAATCGCAAAATAAATTTTTTGATTGCTTGAGATTGCCAAAACCTTCAGAAATTTATGTACCGTATGATATTTTTAAATTAAAGTATGTACTTTAAAGGGTTTGGCGGATAACAATGTATATTTTGCGATTTCAGGGTCTAGATTAGTATATTCATGTTCAAAAATATAAGCTGTAATGGTCCACACTCAAAAAAAGTCTACATTAAAAGATATTACCCATTTGGACCTGAACTTATTTGACCCGTAATTGCAGGTTGGGATTCTTGCTGATAAAGCTCAATACATTCATCGACTTGGAAGAACCGGACGTAAAGGGAAAGAAGGGCAAGGGATACTATTGCTAGCACCGTGGGAATAATTTTTTTATCTACTCTTAAAGATTTACCCATATCAAAGGCCGAATTACCTTTGCAAGATACTGACATAAAGAAAAAGGTTTGGCGATTCTTCCTTTTGGTTCTTATTGCTTTTAAGTCTTGACTTTTAAAAGTCACAGGTTGAATTTAGTTTTGTCAATTTGAAACTGTACAGGTTGAAAAGGCATTGTCTAATGTGAAGATGAAAAACAAAGAGTCTGCATAGCAGGCATGGTATGGGTACTACAACTCAAACAAGACTAGCTAGCAAAGAAGGGAAGCGACAAGGAATTTCGTATTTTGAGGTTAATAATGTTCAAAACGAAGCTTCACTTATGTGATCGATTCACAGAAAAATGAAGCTCTGCCTTAACGCGTGGGCTATCATGCTTGTTTATCATAAAGTGCTCATTTATATGCTTATGACTTAGGTTTATTGCTAGATTATAATAGTTTAAGAGCCCTCTTATTGCCTTATAGTCCGAATCTTAGTAGGTTCTTATTGGCGGCGACCTTACGCAGACTGACTTGCCAATATCACTATTAGGACTAGTAGTAGACAAGACCCTAAGTTAGACCGAGGTAGTAAGGCATATAAGTCATTACACACATATTATTGGAAGACAAACCCGTGATTTGTCGGTATTTATACCTACTAATAAATCATAATAAAACTAGTTGACGGACTAAACTGTGTACGTCACCCTAATGCCCTATCTACTCTAAGCATCCGTTCAGCTTTACAACACAAGTTAAGGACACGGGTATAACTTACCGGAATGTGTTGCCCAAGAATGTAGGTTAGACAATATAATATAAGGTGTAGGTGACTATCCAAGCCTTATTATTCTAAGAGTCACCGACATTAGACAACGGAATCATTACACTAATAGCAAACATAAAAAGAAAGTAGACATCGTAAGATCAATGCGGCTAGCACTATTTCCACTATCTTGATCACAAATCCAACACATTTACTTGCTTTCCAGTTTAAAATAGTTAATTAGATAAACTCCAAATCGTGACAACCTCTCAAGTTAACCACCCTCCCCCAATTAGCTGTAGAACCTTTATAAATACTTTTAATTCTATCCACTCTTTGCAAACGACCTGTAATTACCATATAACCAGCTACATTTGATCGGGTACATTGATGGTTAGTTTTTAGTCTAGATATGTTAGTCGGTAAAAATATAAATTTAAAACTAGACGTTATTAAATAAATCATTTATAAATATACTTGAACTTCTACCTACACTTTTTAAGTGTGAAAAAAACATATAAAAGTTAGTGACTCTTCTTTATACTTTTGATAACACTTTTTTTTACCTTTGGTGACACTTTTTTATGTGTCAATAGATAACATTTTTTTGTAATGTGTCAATATGTTATTTCTTTGTTTGACTAATTGATAGGTAGCAACCAGGATTACTCGAAGTTGTCAAATATTAATCGAGATCTATCTAAGAATCAAGATCAAAATGTGGTTCTATTGATTTGTGAAAGATTGTAACTGAACGATTGAGGTTTGTTATGAATTGAGAGAGAAAGGAAAGTTTTCAACTGAATTAGCTAAACTAAAATGGAAATGAATAACAAATATTTAAATGGAAATTTGGGCGCCAAGTTCAATTAGAGCCTAATGTGGAAGAACACATGCACCTCACGTGCCTGGGTTTAAACCAAGCTCATGCACCTCACGCGTCACATTCAGTTCTTAACAAAACACTACTTAACAAAATCTTGTGGTTACTATTAATAAAAATTTCAGTATCTAATAAACCCGACTTGGTTTATTTAAACTTGTACCAAATTTGATTCAAAGAAACTAAATCTTAGTTTCAATAAATCTAGATTTAAACAATTACATACGTAATAAACAAACTAAACGATCAATTTAAAAATAAACTCATCATGATTTCAACATAAATTGATTCAGTAAATTGTTTAAAAAATCGTTTATAGATATGTTATACCAAATATGTTACTAAAAGTATGATTCTAACAAAAAGCGATTTAATTATGCTACACATAACATGTTTTAAGATTGTCGAAAAAGAGTTACACTTTTACTAATAAAATACATTTTACAATAAATAAAACTAACTTTAAACAAATAACACAAAAATAAATATAGACAAAATGAGGTAAAAACAAAAGACAAACCCTTATAAATGATAATTAAATAAAACAATGAAATAATCAAAAGACTTACTTGATCACCAACGGAAATCAATAATGAAGCACTAAAGAGCTGATACACGTGTTTGACACGCTTCCTTTAAAAGAGATTTGGCGTTTGTCTCAAGGTACCACAACCAAAACAGTAAGTTGTACTGTCAGACTTAACAAAACTGCTTGAACTTTCACTTTTTCTAATGCGTATTCCTTATGTTGGAAATCCATAAAACATTCTGATTTTATGTGTGAAAATACTTATGGAATTAGAGCATCTATTTATCCACAATAGACTATTTCATAAGTTTGCCCATCCTACCGGCGTGGAATATAAAGTAAATCATTTGTCCACTTTAAGCATTTGTACCGAATACCTAACTTTGAGACACGATATCTCATTCAGATCAACTTTATTTTAGACCTATAAAGACTCATTGCGAATCTCTCTTCAAAGAGAACACAAACCTATAAACTATTACTAATATATATTCGTCCTGTAATAAGTGTCTACTTCCGATATGTACAAAGTTCGAAAAAATCTCACTAACTGCACTCTCCACCAATCAAATATAATCTTTTCCAACTAAAACCTCTTCTCATTGGTTGAAATACAAAGTGAACACTTATTTTGGGACATCCAGTAATGTGACACTTATTATGGAACGAAAGCTTGGTTAAAAATTTCGCGTATCGTTACGAGCACATCACGCATCAGAGTGGTGCGAATGGCAAAAACCAATGGGATTCGCCATCGAAGTGTTCAAGGATGCACCTTGATGCTATCAAATCACTTCGCAATAGTATGATTCTTGCATCGGACGTAAGTGAAACTTTTGCCTTACTAAACTAATTGATGAAAGATATAGAAACATAGAACTACTTTAGATATCTTTTACTTTAAAGATAGTTACTTTTGTTACTGTGATTTAACTTTTGACATTGTCGATACTCGCTAGAAATATTTAATGTTTAAACGTACTATTAGTATTAATATATAACTAACTTATCTAATGATTAATTATCGACCTGTAGAATTAATTAATTAAAGTTATTTATTATTTTTTATTGCCTAGCATCGCCCGTCCGTGATGCACCCACAATCACATCACGCATCGATCTTTGAAACCTGAACGTAACAGATCGCGACACGCAATTTAAAACCAAGGAATAAAGGGGTGTACAATGTAGAGGAAGTTACAATATTACCTATTTAATATGTAAAAGTATCTTAAAACGTATGTACTTAAAATCCGAAAACCAACATCTTCAATCGAAGTACTATTTTCAACATCGTCACCATCTCCAATCTCTCTGTTTGTTTATTTGTATTCATCAATGGCGAATAACAATAATCCAACAGACCCACAACAACAACCCGACCCGAACCCACCTAAACCCGATCCACCTTCTTCTTCTTCTTCTTCAATCCCAAACCCTAACCCTAACCCTAACCCTAATTTAATCAACCCTCAATTAGCCCCACCACAATCAACGGCGTTAGCCCCACCGCCTCCGCCGCAGATCCAGCCCTACGGGACCGGGCCGCCGTTGTTCCGGCCGCCTCAATTCTCCCCGATACCGAACGCTAACCCTAACCCTAACGTTAACCCTAACTTTCAGATGCAGCCGCCTGGTGTGGTGATGATGCCAGGTCAGCAGCAGTATGGGGTGCCAGGTCAGCAGCCGCCCATGAGGATGTATGGGCCTCCGCCGCCGGTTAATGGGTATGCTCCTCATCAAGTTAATGGGCCGCCAGGAGCTATGAATCCACCAGGTGGGTTCAAATTCTTTGATTTGACTTTTTTTTTCTCAAGTTTGACTTTTTATGTATTGGATTTTGGTGATGTGTGAAAAAGTAGTGGAATTTGTTGATTGTTGTGATATTAGGAATAGCGATAATTAGTTTGCGAGTGTGATTTTAGGATTTGTTTGGAGACGAGTGTTTAGTTTTTGTTTAAACCGTACTTAGGGGGTGTTTGTTTCGGCTTATGTTTCATAAGCCCCAATTTTCTGGCTTATTGCGAGACTTGTAGGCTTATATAAGTTTATCATATCGTAATAAACTTATATAAGCCCACAAGTCTCAAAATAAGTATGAAATATAAGCCGAAATCAAATAAGCTCATAAGCCCACATATAAGCCGAAACAAACACCCCCTTATTTGAAGCTTTTACCTCATTTTACATTTTCTGATTAGACATCTATGTTTAAGGGTGTGTTTGGCGAAAGTAGCTATTGCGCTGAAATAAAACTGTAAATGTAGATGGATATGGACCGGGAGATTAAAAATTGAGTATTTTAGTAAAGCTATGTTTTAGGTAGCTTAGGGTGTGTTTAGTTGGCGAAAAGTATAGTCTTTTTTCCAGGAAATTATTCACAAGAAACTGAGAACTGAAAACCCGTTTAGTCACAAATTTTTGAGAAACTTTTCTACAAGGATGAAAATCTCATTTTTCAAAATTCAACTTCAATTTTGAAGTCTATATTTTTCCTTCCACTTATGACACCCCCTTGCGCTTTTCAATTTCCCAAAAAAATATCATCTAAACGCGTTTTCTAATTTTATAGCACTTTTCTAGAGATAAAAGCCCTTCCCTTTTTCTAAAGAAATCGAAATAGAGAATCAAAGAAAATCTTCTACAACTAAACGCTCTCTTATTTAAAAAGAAAATAAGCATAACCTTCTCATAATCTTGCGTGTCAAACATGCCCCAAGGGTGGAAACGAGCCGAGCCCGAGCCTGTCAGATTTTGAGCTCGGATTGTTTATAATTATAAAGGTAATGCTAGGTTGGGGCTCGACTAATTTCAGTAATTTGTATGACTGAGTTAAGTTCGAATCAAGCTCGCCTTGTTAATCACACCAGGCTCAAGTTCGAGCTTTTCACAAGTGGCTTGGTTCGTTTACACCCCTAGCCATGCTGCCAAACGCTTAACTAAAACAAACAGCTAAAATCTAACATGCACTGCTTGCATCTATTAATACCAAAAATAGAAAGCTAGTCTTAGTGCTACTGTCTGTTTAGGGAGTAGTGGTGACAAAATGTTTTCTCGTGGCGAAAAAGTTTGGAAGGATCTCGTTTTAGTGTTCATATTGCAGTTTCCTAGAGATAATTACTCGCATACATTGTTTTCGTATATATTTTGCCTAGCTTTATTCATTTTCATTAACAAATAGAAGAATTTATGTGGGAAAAGAATGTGTTTTTGTATGAATTAAAAGGACCGCCTGAATTCTAGTAAATAAACGTCACAGAAGTTTAGGGGAGTAGCGATGACAAGATGTTTTCTCGTACAGTTTTGTCGTGGTGAAAAAGTTTGGAAGGATCTCGTTATCTTGTTCATATTGCTTAGAGACCATTGCACGCACGATATTTTTGGTATGCAAACATTTTGTCTGGCTTTGTTCATTATCATTTTACACATAACTTTAGGTAGTGTTTGGTATCAAGTAATGAAATTATGAATGCAAAAGACCATTGTGGCAGCATGAAAAATACTTCATTGTATTTTGCCTAGCTTTGTTTTTTCACATGCCTTCATAGCATTTTCATATCTTGTTGCCTCGTTAACTGGATTTGCATAATTTAAGGAGAAAATGCTTCGATTTTGCTTTTCTTCATTGTGGAAAAGAAGTTTGAATATGAAATACATATACTTTCAACTTTCATGACTTAGAGGAATGTTTTGTTTTCTTTATATATCTTAAAGCTTTTTCTGAAAGAAATTAGGAGAATAATAAATTGTTAAGAGAATTGAATTTGTTTTCACAGTAACAAAGAGACTAGATTTAAGAAATTAGGATTATGGGTACGGGAAGACAATTACAAAGAAGGTTATACAAGTCGTTTCGTATATGTATTTCATTCCATTCCCAATGCATCAAAACTCAAACTAAACATGGTTCTTCATTCCATTACTACATGCATTCCATTTATTTACCGATTCCTTCCTCCAATCAAACATTTAGTGGAAAAAAAATATGCTTTCATGCTAAACAATTTGCGACTGCCATGTTCATTGTTAGTAGGATTTTATTTGTAGTATACTTTCCCTTTAATGGGTTTTCGAATCGTGATTTCTCGTCAGCAGAACATGCTTGCAACTGAGTGCTTCTTGCCCTTTACATGCCAAGGTATCATAATCCTTTCAACTACACTATTTGGTTTCTATTCGTTGCATATGGCTCTATAATAGTTTACAATATAAAACTTTGGTAAACAAATTAGAATGTCCTGTCATCATTTGTATCGGCTTTTGTGAGACGTTGGGAGTCTTGTTACTAAATCCAATTGTTCCCATTGGTGCATGGGATATTTTTTTCGAGGCCACTACTTTTCAGGATGCATGAGGTAAGCAGCTTTGTACATCCATGATCTATGAATTCCCGTATTATTGTCCTTATTTCAATTCAGGTTAATAATTCAGCTGGTGTGCCTAGCTGCCATCTCTAATTGCTTGTAATATTTTGGTAAACACTATTGATTAAGTTTTGTTAATTAACATGATCTATATATGCTTTTAAGTGTTGAATGGAAGACTATTACGACCTGTATTCATTTTTTGGACTCGCTCTAACAAGTTGGCCTAGTATTTTTGTCTTTTTTATGCAGGGCTTATTCGTTATCCCTCTCCTTACCCACAAATGATTCGACCTGGATATCCTCAACGACCACTTGGACCAGGGGGAGTCATTCCAGCTTTACAACGCCCTCCAATGATGCCTATGCGGGGTCCAGTGATTATTAGGCCACCTGTCAATCTAAATATAGCTCCTGTTGAAAAGCCAATGACGACAATCTATGTCGGTAAGATAGCATCAACGGTGGACAATGATTTCATGCTCTCTCTTTTGCAAGTAAGTTTGTTGCCTTCTGTTATATTTGCTGTTTTGGAAACAGGTTTAAGTTTGCAGGGACTTACACTCTGAATGTCTATCGCAGCTATGTGGGCCTGTTAAGAGTTGGAAGCGTGTTCCAGATCCCACTACTGGAGCATTGAAGGGCTTTGGGTTTTGCGAATTTGAATCCGTGGAAGGAGTATTACGTGCTTTACGGCTGCTGAGTAAATTGAGTATTGATGGTCAAGAGCTTATGGTATGGTTGGATCTTTTTCTATTCATATATTTCCTCTCATTTTCTGTGTAATGTCAAGAATATTACACCTCATAGATCTTAGACATATATCTACTGTCTGGCGGCTCATACTTGCATTTGTTGTTCATTTTGCCTTGGTGAAAAGAGTGGTTAGTTTCTTAACATATAAGCTGCTATTTTCATTTATTTATTAGGTATAAGTTGTTATCTTTGTTAAATATATAATGCGTAAGTAGCCAAAACTGGCAAGTCGGGTAGCTGGTCAAAGCAGGTCACATGTTGAAAAATTACGGGTCAGGTTGACCCAGATCACACTGCCAAAAAATCGTACCTTCTGTCAAAAGTATGCGTGTCAAATAGGGTTACCTAACTATATTATCTTTTATCCGCTAAAGATGAATATAATTTGATTTGACACATTTATAAGCGCGTGGGTGAAAACTCAAAAATTCCCTATTGCATGCTCTGTCCATAGCAATAAAGTTCATCCCATGTTTACATGTTTTTTTTTATCATTTTTAACCATGCAGTTTTTATAAATATGTATCCCTGATTTGTATATGCAGTTAAATTTTGATAAAGCAACTAAGGAGTATCTTAAGCGTTATATTGAGAAGAAAAAAGAGAACTTAAAGAATCAGAAAGCAGCAGATACTGAAGCTGCTGGTAAAGAGGAAGACAAGAAGGAACCTCTTAAGCCGTCCGTGGAGGAATCAAAGGATGTTAAAAAGGAGGATGATAACAATGAAGAAAACAAAGATAATATTGACTATGCTACCTTTGGTCTTGTGACTGATGAAGATAAGGAAGCTGACAAAGAAGCTAGTGAAAAGCTTACAGGAATGATAGAAGAAAGGATTAAGAATAAACCTCTACCACCTCCGCCTCCACCCCCACAAGCTCCTGTTACTGCTGTAAATATAACCTCTGAAATTCCAACGAAGTCGAGAGATGGTGATTCGGATACTGACATGGCTAAAAATGGTTAGTATAAACTTTGAAGTGCATATATTTAGGGGATGTTTAGATTTATGTTTCAAAACTTTACCGTATTAAACTATTAAGTGTTAAATAACCAGTTTTATACTCCTTGCCTTATGAAAGCGTAGTTTTTCTTTACCTAACTACCAATACTTTTGAATTTCACAAGATGTATCTTTTTTCTGGAAAAATTCTCCTTGGTCATTTGTGTATAAATTTTGAAATTATCAAAGTTCGTCAAAATGCTTGAATGACTGAATATATGATATTTTTCAACGTCAAACGGTACGCGTACGCGTAAACGCTATCCTAAATTCTTCTACCACATGCTTTTATTACATTCGTTATGTGGTCCGGATTATTCACAGTTACATAGTATAGCTTTTTATTCTCACCCTCTTAGTAGGAGCTTGTAATATCTGAACTCGATCTTTTTGCTAACAAAGATGTTGGTAATTGGTTGGCTTCGTTATTTGATGTTGGAAGCTCTATCATGCTATAATGCTTGACCCTATCATTTACATATGCAGCAGAAGATGGAAACGATGAAGAGATGACCAGCAAAAACAAACCTTCTAGTGAAAACGATAAACCTGAAACAAGCTCACCTGAACGAAGTAATAGAAACGATAGGCGGAGCAGGGATCGAGAGCGAGACCTAAAACGTGAAAAGGAACGCGAATTGGAAAGATACGAAAGAGAGAGGGAGCAAGACCGAGCTAAGAGAGAAACGAAAAAATCTCAAAAAATCTCAGATCTATTGCAAATCTCAGATCTATTGAAGAAACGTGACTTTTTGGGCTAGAAACGTTTCCCCAAACGTTTCCTAGATAAAGATCCGCGTATCCTAAACGAAGAAACGTTTCCAGTTTTCTCGGGGACGTTTCCTCGGCGTTTCCTTGCGTTTCCCGGCGTTTCCCCGTTTCCCGGCGTTTCGGAAACGCGACAAAAAGTGGGCACACTCCAAAGAATAAGTAATAAGTTAATACGGCTTTCTCGCGGCGTTTTCGTGCTTCCTAGATATTTAGGGGGTGTTTAGATTTGTGTTTCAAAACGATTATTAAACTATTAAGTGTTAAATAACCAGTTTTATACTCCTTCCATTATGAAAGCGTAGTTTTTCTTTGCCTAATTACCAATACTTTTGAATTTCACAAGATGTATCTCTTTCTTCTGGAAAAAATCTCCTTGGTCATTTGTGTAAATTTTTGAAATCATCAAAGTTCGTCAAAATACTTGAATGAATATTTGATATCTTTCAACGTCAAACAGTACAAGTACGCGTAAACGCTATCTCAAATTCTTTTACCACCTGCTTTGATTACATCCGTTACGTGGTCCGGGTTATTCACAGTTACATAGTATAGCTTTTTATTGACACCCTCTTAGTAGGAACCTGTAATATCTGAACTCGATCTTTTTTGCTAACAAAGGTGTTGGTAATTGGTTGGCTTCGTTATTTGATGTTGGAAGCTCTATCATGCTATAATGCTTGACCCTATCATTTACATATGCAGCAGAAGATGGAAACGATGAAGAGATGACCAGCAAAAACAAACCTTCTAGTGAAAACGATAAACCTGAAACAAGCTCACCTGAACGAAGTAATAGAAACGATAGGCGGAGCAGGGATCGAGAGCGAGACCTAAAACGTGAAAAGGAACGCGAATTGGAAAGATACGAAAGAGAGAGGGAGCAAGACCGAGCTAAGAGAGAAAGGGAACGAGAATACAAAATACGTGAAGATGAACGGCGATATCGGGGTCGTCTAAAGGAGTGGGAAAGTCGGGAAAAGGAAAAAGAGCGTACCCGCAAACAGGAGAGAGAAAGGGAAAAGGACAGAGAACAGGATAGGAAATATGAGATATTAGAACAAGAGAATGATGATGGTTATAGTAAAAAGAGAAAATATAGAAGTAGCGGTGAGGAAAGAGAAGAAAGGAAACGGAGGTTAAGGGAAAAGGAAGAAGATATAGAAGACAAAATCAAAGAGGAAGCAGAGATTGCTGAGGCGAAGAAGAAAGCCGAGGAGGAAAGGGAGCAGCAGAAAGAACAACAAAAACATGCCTTGGAGCTTTTATCTAGTACTACAACTAATGGAACTGACAATGCTATGTTAATTGATGGAAGCTTGGCGGAAATCAGAAATAAGGCTTCTGACCACCCAACTACTGATATTGAAATGGCAGATGCAGACGAAAACGGTAAGTTTTTCAATTCAACTAGATTTTTCTCCTTGCATTTCTCTTTTTCTATGAAGGGTCTGGCCTAGTCAACCAGTTAAAACCAGTCTTGGTCCTAGATCTTTTTACTTCTTATTTTTTACTTTTAGTTGAATGACATATCACATGTTATTAAGTATTGGGTTATAAATTATACACACAATTAAAAATTAAGTTAAAACAAGATTACTAAATTTTGGAAAATGAGCTTTCAACATTTCCAATCCTTTGAAGAATGAAAATACTCTGTTTCTGAAAATACCTTAGATCTTTCTCTTAAAGCATTAAATTTTACAAGTTTACGTTGTATATGCGAAGGTTTAATTTTAAAAACATATAAATATCAGAAAATTACAAACATTACATGGATAAACACCAAAGGCCTATGGCCTAGTGGTATGCGGGTGGCCCATCAACCAAAAGGTGGGCTGGTGCGTAACGCATGTGAAAAAGAACGGACCGTTAGGACCAGATATTTGGGTTTACAGATATTATTATCATGTTTGGCTTGTGTGTGCATCTGTATTAATTAACCATTGCCGGGGTTCTGCATAACAGGTAACAGGAGTACACAAAATGGGACTGGTGACGTTTCACTCATGGAGTCTGTGACTGCTTCACAAACAGGGCAAAATAACACTGTCGGAACCAAAAAGTTAGGATTTGGTCTTGTGGGCTCTGGAAAAAGAACTACAGTCCCTTCTCTATTCCATGAAGAGGAAGACGAGGATGCACAAAAGGATAAAAAGATGCGACCTTTGGTTCCTATAGATTATTCAACCGAAGAACTGCAGGCTGTGAGAGAAACTACTCCCCTTGCACCATCTTCTAATTTGGCTGCAGCTGCCGAATTCGCAAAACGAATTGGACATGCAAACACAAAAGAAGAGAGACCCGATTCAGAAAGGGAACGCAGTAGACGGTCCCATGATAAATCAAGCCATCGAGATAGGGACCGGGAGGAGACTAACCGATCCAGAGATGAGACGAGAGAGAAAGAGAATGTGAAGACACCAGATAATAAGAAGCTTTTGGATGCAAAGCAATTAATTGACACCATTCCGAAAACCAAGGATGAGTTGTTCTCGTATCCAATAAATTGGGCAACTTATGACAAGGTTAGTATATATTTTTCTTGGTTCAGTTCACTCGTAAATGGTTTGATTTTTGTGATGTCTGATCCCAAATGGCAAGCTGAAAGGATCGAGCCAAAAGATGAAGCGGGTCAAATGGGATAGAAGCCATCCTAAGCGTAATAAAATGCATAAAGACATACTGAATCGCTATGATAACTAAAGTTAAATTATTTTGTTAGTTATATAGGTTTTTGTACTCATACTTACCACATTAGTAACATATAAGTATGTTTTATAAAAAAAATTTGTGGGCCCTCTACTCACAAAAAGCTATCTGTTTGACTTGTTCCCAAATTCCAACTCGCTCATTTTCCACTTCAATTTCTTGCTTGCCAAACTGCCAATGCCAAGTCTTTTTTGTGTCGAACCAAGTGTTTGCATTTAGACACACATGCACAGAATTTTAGGGCTCTTTGCCTCTTTGATTTGTCAAGTATTACAATTAATGAAAGCTTATGGAATTTTTAATCTTGCTCTTAGTTGCTTAGGGTGAGATGCTTTAACTTCTTAATTGCTTTTTGTTAAAACAAAAAAATTAGGTAGCCCGCCCTTCCCTGTATTTTGCCTAGAGTTTTTGCGTGTTGAGATGTGTCTGACGCTACAATTTTTCTGTTTACAGTTCTTAGTTTCAGGAATGTTGTTTATATTCTTCATGGGTGTTAATGTATTTTGTTGGATAAAATATTTGTACTAAGGTAAAGGATTTCGTATGGGAATATGCAATGACGTTAGGTAGTTTCCATAAATTAGATCAGTATGATTTGTAAGTATCGGTTAGTAAAGTTAAGTGTCTTTTTTTGTTTTCAGTATAACATTATTTCATGACGTTATACAGAATGGATTGCATGAACGGATGAGACCGTGGATCTCCAAGAAAATAACCGAGTTTTTGGGTGAGGAGGAGACAACACTAGTAGATTATATTGTGTCAAGCACTCAAGAACACGTGACAGCAAATGGGATGTTAGAGCGGCTTCAATCTATTTTGGACGATGAAGCTGAAATGTTTGTGTTAAAGATGTGGAGAATGCTCATTTTTGAAGTCAAGAAAGTGGAGACTGGTCTTGCAGGAAGAGCCAAGGCTTAAACGGTCTCCTTGTCATTGTGGTATTATCGTCTTTTGTTATAGCATTAGTACATTTCTTTTCAATAACATTTTTTTAGACAACTTTGATAAAAAGTCAAATCTAAAGATCAATTTAGCTGACATATCGCCAACATCGTCTTCTGAATAATTTGTTCTAAGATCTTTGAGAGCGTGTCATGTTTCTGTAGAAACTATTTCGCTCATCCTGTAGTCCCAAGTTTCACTTCTTTAAATCAAGCGAAGTTTTGTCTGTATTTGTTCATTTGGAAATTAGGAAAGCTAACTCACTTCTTAACTTACTGGTTTGAATGATAATTGCTCGGGGTTTGCTTGGAAGTAATTGCCTATTCCCATATGGTAGCGAAATTGCAATAACTTCTAAGTGGTAGCTAGATTATAGTAAGCTTAATGAGGTAATTAGAATGTTATGGAACGAGTTGCATGTTTTTAGCGTGTATGTGCATGCTTTCGTTGATGTGCTATATATTTGTAGGGTTTTTGCCAAGGCGTGCTTAATGGATTCACACTGAGGCGTAGTTTGCAAAGATACACTTTATAAGCAAGTATGGCACTTCATCCATGTTTTATTACATGAATAATGGGAGTTTGATTCTGCCTCAAGCATCTTTCATCTAATATTTTGCTCCTGCCCCATATCATGATATGCTTTGCATTTGGCCCACCTACATTTTTATTCCTCTTTGTTCTTTTACTATGTATTATTTAAAATTTATAATTAGGGGTAAATTACATTGTTGTTCCCAAGGTCAGGGATTGCGGATATTGTCCTCGGATCTAGGGTTACGCTCTCGTAGTCCCCAACGTCATGTTTTTCACTACTGTCACGATTCATAAATCTGACGCTTGTTAAACCTCGTTAGCTGCAAGTTTTTTTGTCTTTTTGTCATTTCATGTCCAAACACCCCACTACAAACACACACACACCCACTTTCACGCATTCGCCAAAAGACATTTTCTTCAACCTCTTCATTGTGCTGCCGCTGCCACCACCGCCACCACCATCTTCTAGCACAAAACTGATGAGGGAATAGTAAAGGCAGTAACTTTCGTGTGGCACAAAAAACACTAGATTGGTGTCAATTTTGACTGCTAATTATATTAGTTGATGGCGTTGGGAATGTCAATTACTCTCAACAGATACAAGATCAAAATTCAGCCTTGCCTTGTAACTCTACTCTTCTTTTTTTTTGCTACTTTGGGGCATGGTTGTATACATTGTGTGCACAATAACACAAAGATTTGTTTTGTATGAACCTTGATCTTTTAGGAAGAAGGTGACGTTTGACAAATGGAAAGTCAACTTAGTGTTAAAAAAATTGCAACAGAACACGTTTTCTCTTTTTTAATAAGGTTGGTAAACAGTGACAACAAATTTGTCAAAACTCTATCCAGGAAGGTGACGTTTGACAAATGGAAAGTCAACTTGGCGTTTTAAAATTGCAACAACTAGTACACGTTTTCTCATTTAGAATGGCGTTGGTAAACAATTTTAACAAATTTGTCAAAATTTTATTGGACCATCTAGGAAGAAGGTGATGTCTAACAAATGACAAGTCGTGTTTAAAAATTGCAACAAGTGGTACAAGTTTTTTCTTTTTGAATATAGTGGCAACAAATTTGTCAAAATTTTATTGGACAATCTAGGAAGGGCCAAAAGTTCAATATAGACCCAATATTTGTCATAGATCCAATGAACCAATCCTAGCCACTCATTTTTTTATCAAAAATAAAAAAACCCACTTTCCACCTCTTTTTAAAAAATTAAATATCTTACACACTGTTAATCGTTACGCAAAACAAAACATACCATCGCGACGAGAATTAAATTATCTTTCTATAGAGGGGCGACACTATGTACTTTCGACGAATTTTTTTTATGATTTTATGAAGTCATATACGATTTTATGAAATCATATATGATTTTATGGAATCATATACGAATCATATATGATTCGTCACACGAATCATATATGATTCGTCACACGAATCATATATGATTTTCGCAATTCGTGACTGAAACAAAATTGAAAAAAAATTCGTTAGATCACAAATCATATATGATTTCTTGAAATCATATATGATTTCATGAAATCATATATGATTCGTTATACGAATCATATATGATTTTCGCAATTCGTGCCTGAAAAAAAAATCGAAAAAAAGTTCATCGAAAGTATATCGTGTCACCCGTCTACTGAAAGATAAAAAAATACTCGTCGCGATGGTGTAATTTTTGTCGTGTAACGATTTACCGTTTGTAAGATATTTTATTTTTAAAAAATAGGTGGAAAGTGAGTTTTTTATTTTTGATGAAAAAATGAGTGGCTAGGATTGGTTCATTGGATCTATGACAAATAATGGGTCTATGTTGATCTTAACTCTCTAGGAAGGAGGAGACGTTTGACAAATGGAAAGTCAACTTGGTGTTTAAAAAATTGTAACAGCCAGTACATGTTTTCTCCTTTTTAATGAGGTTGGTAAACAGTGACAACAAATTTGTCAAAATTTTATTGAACTATTTAGAAAGAAGGTTACGTTTGTCAAATAGAAAGTCAATTTGGTGTTTAAAAAATTGCAACAGCCAGTACACATTCTCTTTTTTAGTGAGGTTGGTAAACAGTGACAACAAATTTTTCAAAATTTTATTGAACTATTTAGGAAGAAGGTGACGTTTGACAAATGGAAAGTCAACTTGGTGTTTAAAAAATTACAACCAGTACATGTTTTCTGTTTTTAATGGGGTTGGTAAACAGTGACAACAAATTTGTCAAAATTTTATTGAACTATCTAGGAAGAAGGTGACGTTTGACAAATGGAAAGTCAAGTTGGTGTTTAAAAAATTGCAGCAGCCAGTACACGTTTTCTCCTTTTTAATGAGGTTGGTAAACAGTGATAACAAATTTTTCAAAATTTTATTGAACTATCTAGGAAGAAGGTGACGCTTGACAAATGGAAAGTCAACTTGGTAATTTTCTGGTGGATTCCAGATTATTAATGAAGAGCATTGTTAAACCCTGAACCAATTGTTACACTCAAATCGCTTTAGCCTATCTTGTATGTACTCGGTTTTAGTACATTATTGTAAACCCAGTTAATTATTGTAGGAGTATATAGTTGCTAAGTCGAGTCATTTATCCTTGTAAATACAGTTTTTAGACGATTGAGAATCATGGTAGTTTTTATCTTATGAAGAATTGGGGAAGAAGTCACATATTACCCCAATAGAGCTCAATACGCTCCATGTTTGTTGATCCTTTAAATTCAGGTCATTAACTTAGTAAATTGTAATGAGTTAGCAAAAACTCAAGTGTAGGGGTGTGTTATAAACCCCATATTATGTATTATGTTAAAAAAAAGAAAAAAAAAGAAAGAGATTGATGTAGAGTTCTGTATCTTAAGAAGCAACATCCATCATAAGAAGCAACATTAAAAGGATCTACAATTCAAGTTTCATACAATCATAAGTAAATACAAAGGAGGGTTTAGCCTAATATGTTATAAAAAGAGCAGGAAATCAATCAAACACATTGAATGATGGAAGATAAACAATCTTACATGATTAAAACATGGATTAAGGTTAGTTAGAACAGGGTTTTAAGCCTTAAAATAGCCTAAAAGCTGCTGGAATGAGTAGGGGTTGTCTCCTAAAAAGTCATACAAAGTTACACCCTTAAAACCCTAAAAACGGTTTGGTAAATATAATAAAATCGTGGCGACGGCGTCAGGTTATGGCCATGACACCGTCGCTAAGTCAAATCTTCTAGATCTGCATTGCGGCGGCTACGTTCTGACGCCGTCGTGAAAATCGTGACGTCGTCGCTATGAAGGTCCTGACTGCGTCGCTTGAAGCTGGTGACGCCGTCTCCACGCTCTGTATGCACATATCTTCAAGAGAGTTGGTGCAGGTCCGTAATCTTGTTCGTTTCTTCTCCAAATGAGCCAAAGTCATGTGTATTTTCTCCAAATGCCATTCAAGTGCTAAAAACCTAAAAACAAACGATTAAACACATAATCTGGACATATTTGCATGATTTAAGGGGTTAAATGGCCCCGAAAAAGTGTATAAAATGACACCTCATCATCAGTGTACCGCATAATGCAATCTCTATGGTTTGACCCCGTAGACTGCTACAACGTCCCTAGTCGTAGATTCCACGTTATATCTTGTGTCGATTTACATTCTGCAATTACTTTTCGTAAGCGTTGTTTGTTCTCTTTGTTTGCTTGAGCGGTGTGTGCAAGTGTGATATACCCTAACACTTATTTAGGTGTCTCACGTTATCTACCTTGTTACTAAAAGATAATAGAAATTGATATTGATTGGATTGATTTCATTACATACCAAAGCATGTCTATTTATAATAGAACATAGCTTTGGGAATGAGCTACTAAACCCTAGATCTAATGGACCTCAAGCCCACAATGGCTTGGGCCAATAATTTATGCGTCTAACACTCCCCTGCAGTTTGAACGGGGTCTTCGATACGAACAAACTGGATGAATGTTTGAAGCTGGTTCTTTTTTTTTCTTCTTTGTTGTTCGTTTGCACGGAGATTAACTTGTATTTGACGACATAATTGTATATATTACTTCGCAGTTTCCTCTATTTTTTATGACTTTTGCTATTTTTTACGTCATGACTTATTTTGCCTTTAGGAGAGCGGCAATTTGGTGGACAACTTTTGTTGTCAACGACAATAATCTTCGACAACGAAAACAATCAGATGAACAAAAAAGGGTTGATCTAGGAAACTCAACATTTTTGTGTGTGTTTTGACGGCTAGGGTTTAGGGTTTATGCATTAAATACGAAAAGTAAAATCCTAAATTGATAAAACAATAAAGCGGAAAAAAAACGGGATCCCTCCGGATCACCGACAAGTAGCCGATGACCGGAGGATAGCAATTTTTATTGGTGGATCTTACCTAAAGCTGTGATACCATGAAAGATAATAGAAATTGATATTGATTGGATTGATTTTATTACATAACAAAGCATGCCTATTTATAATAGAACACAACTTTAAGAATAAGCTACTAAACTCTAGATTTAATGGATCTCAAGCCCACAATGGCTTGGACCAATAATTTATGCGTCTAAGAGTTACCTTATGAATTGGTTGCTTTATTTGGGTCCATTTCTTTGGTTAACATTCAAAGGGCACGGTGCATTGGTTATAGCACCTTGCGTTAAAGCTTTTTGTTTCCTATAGCGGCGCCATGTGCGATTTAGCTCCAGTGGCCCTCTTGCATTATAGCACCATCACCATGTATATAACTTAAGTTATCCGGTTTCTTTCCTTCTTTTTAAATGTAAAAGTGGAGTGTATAACACACTTACAACATTGTTTTGCTTATTATAACATAACAATTCGACGACCAAAAGATATCACATTATTGCACTAAGTACATGTTTGAAACTTTGATTTTTTTTCCCATGAGCTTCATCCAAGTCTCATATATATATATATATATAATATAATAAATAGTATAAATATATAGTATTATAAAAAGATTGTTGATTTATCAGATAGAATAACATCAATAGAAATTTTATACAACACACATTATGATAGAAAATATTTGCTTTTACTTTATGCAAACTCATGTTTTGTTTATTTTGTCACTTGTTCTACTACGGTTTAATATCACGACAACCACTTCTCTTGGCCCCAAACTTGTTGTAGCCGCTGGAGAAGCTACTAATACATGCATTGATAATGAGAGACAAGCTCTTCTTGCTTTCAAAGCTCGCCTTCTAGACCCCGATGACCTGCTCCCTTTTTTTCAAAAAAGTCACGACCCGGCCGGGTTTATCAAACCGGGTCAACCCGGGTCAACGAAAAATCGGCGAGCTAATCCGGTTCACAAACAAGCAAAAACCCAGTTTACATTACGGCTCGGTCTCCGAGCCGGTTCTCGGTTCAACGGAGATTCAACCTCGGGGGGTGGCCGGGTCAACCGGTTTTTAACAACATTGATTATAACATAACAATTCGACGACCAAAAGATATCACATGTTGGATGACATGCACCTAAGTACAAATTGCAAAGACTTGAAAGTCTTTAGACGTCTAGTTTGAAACTTTGATTTTTTTTCCATGAGGCTCATCCAAGTCTTCTATATATATTTATCTATACTATTATATGTTGATTTATCAGATAGAATAACATCAATAGAAATTTTATACAACACACATTATGATAGAAAATATTTGCTTTTACTTTATGCAAACTCATGTTTTGTTTATTTTGTCACTTGTTCTACTACGGTTTAATATCACGACAACCACTTCTCTTGGCCCCAAACTTGTTGTAGCCGCTGGAGAAGCTACTAATACATGCATTGATAATGAGAGACAAGCTCTTCTTGCTTTCAAAGCTCGCCTTCTAGACCCCGATGACCTGCTCCCTACATGGAGACCTGAAGAACAAGACGACTGTTGTAAATGGAGTGAAGTCACGTGCGACAACCAAACAGGTCATGTCACAAAGCTTGAACTGTGATACTATGATACAGGTGGTGTTGCAGGTGAGATTAGCTTTTCATTGCTTAACTTAACCTACTTGAATCATCTAGATCTGTCCTTCTGTTCTTTCCATGGAACGATCCCCCCGTTCATTGGCTCCATGACTCATTTAACTTATCTTGACCTTTCTGACAATGAGTTTATGGACCATTCCATGTTCTCATTGGTAACAGACCCAGTTAAATTTCCTTGCGCTTTCTTATAATCGGTTTTAGGCCACCTTTCCATGTCCATTGGTTCCTTGATCCGTTCAGCGGTTTAGCTATTCTTAGCCTTGAAGGGAATCAGTTTGTTGGAACCATTCCCATGTCCATTGGTTATTTGACAAATTTAACAGATCTTTCCCTTAGTGAGAATAATTTCAGTGGAATCATTCCGAGATCCATTGGTTCATTGACCAAATTAAAAACGCTTTACCTTTCAGAGAACTCTTTCCATGGAACAATTCCTCCAGAATTTGGAAACCTCACCAATTTGGAATCTCTTTTACTTAATCATCTTACAAGCTGTACAGTTGAAAACTTAGATTGGTTGTCTTCTCTATCTTCTTTAAGTGAACTTAATATGGAGGGAACTTCTCTGGCCAAAGCAGATAACTGGGTAAATGTAGTTATAGGTCTCCAAAACCTAGAATGGTTAAAGTTAAGCCGATGTGACCTCTCAAAAGTCATGCATCCATATTCTTCAGTTGTCAACTCTTCTTCATCTATTGATACCCTCTATCTTGATAACAACGATCTCAACTCATCATGTTACAGCTGGTTGTGCCCATTAGTTGGCAATAGGCTTAAGGAGTTTTTCATTTATGACAACTCGTTTGATGGGAAACTTGGAGATTTTCTGAACAACTTGTCTCGATGCATATCCCCAAATATGTTAAAATCATTGGATGCTTCAAATAACAAGTTAACAGGGTCATTGTCCGATGAGATTCAAAACTTTTCATCCCTAAATGTGTTATACCTAAATGCCAATCAGTTAAATGGAACAATAAGTGACAAATTGTGGCAACTACCCACACTTCAAGAACTACACCTATCTTCCAATTCTCTTACAGGTGTTATCTCTGAAAACATTGAAAAATCAAATCTTTTGTTTGTAGATCTGGCATGGAACTCACTCGAAGGAGTTTTTTTTAATGATGTCGTGTCAAACTTTTCTATGAGTATAAAGCATATTGATTTCAGCTCTAACAACCTAGGACCTAGTTTCCCCAAATTGATACAAAAGATGAAAAAGCTTACATATCTTTATCTTTCCAACAATAGCATTTCGGACACAATTCCAAGTGAGTTCTGGAACCAATGGCGCCCTTCCCAATTGAGGCATTTGGATCTCTCTTTTAACAATATTAGTGGGACATTACCAGAATCATTATCAAGTCCAAACCTTGAAAAAGTAGATTTGAGTTCCAACCGCTTTTATGGTCCAATACCTAGTTTTCCGGCACGTACAAGTTTTTTAGATCTGTCACGTAATTCATTGACCGGGCTACTTCCGGACAGCTTGAAGAATTTAACGCATCTAAAAGTTCTTAATTTAGGCCACAACACTCTATCAGGATATATTCCTCCCTTTGTAGGATGTTTGGGTCAACTAGAGACGTTATCTTTACACAACAACAGCTTCTATGGAGAATTGCCATTGTCTTTGAAGAATTGCACCAAGTTAAGCCTTTTGGACTTGGGAGCCAACAAATTAATTGGTAATATTCCTGTTTGGATTGGTAAAAACTTGTCAAGGTTGTATGCCCTTAGCCTAAAATCAAACAACTTTTCCGGAGCCATCCCTCCACAAATATGTCAATTAGTAAGTCTTCAAATCTTAGACTTGTCATTTAACAATCTCCATGGAAGAATCCCATCATGTGTGCATAATCTTACTTCCATGGTTCAAAAAGGATTGTTTACGGAACAGAATCAACATGATTATAGTAGTAGTATCAATCTTGCACGCGGGTCTTTCATTAATGATGACAACTATATTGACCATATGTTGATTGAATGGCAAGGAAGGGTAAATGAGTTTAGTCGTACTCTGGGATTGGTGAAGACCATTGATTTATCAAATAACAATCTCAAAGGTAAAATCCCATATGAACTTACGAATCTGCATGGATTGTTGGTACTAGATTTGTCACACAATGCTCTAGTCGGAGAGATTCCACGAGACATTGGTCAAATGACAGAACTTTTAACTTTAAATTTGTCCAGAAACTTATTTTCGGGAGAGATACCATCAACCATGTCTCAGATGGATAGATTAAATGATCTAGATCTGTCATATAATAACTTGTGCGGGAGGGTTCCATCCAGCACTCAACTCCAGTCCTTCCCACCTGAAAGGTTCACCGGAAATGTAGGACTATGTGGACTTCCTACAGTGAAAAAATGTCTCGGAGATGAAGATCAAGGAGTTCCACATATGGGTGATAGTGAGGGCGATGCAAAAAGTACAGATGAACTTCAAAGATGGTTTTATATCAGAGGAGCCACTGGTTTTGCAACTGGATTTTGGGTATCATCTAGCGCTTTACTTTTCAATCGTCGTCTCGGACATGCTTTTTTCTAAATGCATGATTTCTTGAAAGATTGGGTGTACGTAAAGGTGGTGGTGTTTCTTGCAAGATTGCAAATGGTTGCACATGCATAGTGCTTTTATTTTTTTTTCTTCTTTCCTTTTGTGTTTTTTCTACACTTGTATTTGTACAGGGGTGTTTAAGTCCCCTTTATTATAAAATTGCCACTAACACCATGGGTGGCCATTTCCTTGTGTTGTGTGATATACCACAACTCCATATATATTTCATATTATAAACTGAGACATGCTTTCATGAGTTCAATTTTTTGGTTAAGTATGACATCTGGAAAACTCATATAATGATTTATGCATTGAATTATGTAAAACTAACGATAATGTTGAATTGCTATTTTCAAGGGTACTCAATTGTTTAGCAACTCAATGGCTCCTATCAAATGAGAGTAATAATGAAGAGTGCATTATGTGACAACGAAAGTGATAGTCATGCTCATTTATTCTAGCAATGACTTGAAAGTAATTTTTGAAGAAATGATAGTACTGCCAAATAGAATAAACACATGGATTATAATGAAGAAAGTTATATTAGCTCCTAGTGTATATTTCTTATGGCAAGAGAGAAGTATGAGACTATTTGAGAACAAAAAGAGAAATTTGAAAGAATAATGGTAGACTGTTCAAGATATGAACAAAATGAAGATTGCTAGCTTGAAGGTAACAAAGTCTAATGATATTAAAGAGGTATTTGGGACATGGGCTATTGATGAATCCATTGCTAATAAATATTGAGATGGTGAGCTATGAAAGATGGGGCTATCTACTCAGTCTCAGTTAGTCATAGGTGTGTTTGGTAATATGGAATGTTTAGTTAACGGGAGTGTCTGGGAGATGGCGTTTATGGTTTTCTACGGATTTTCATATTGGTTATTGATGATGCCTAATAATTACTTAATCTCAATCCTTTAATGTGAGGATGAAGCTGTATTTTAGGTTGAGTGCAAGTAGTTATTTGCGAAATGTAGTCAAGTGCGAGTGTGATTATCTATGGAGGAATGTGACATGCAGTCTTTTGGTTAGTTTGTAGCGTGGGAGAGGAAATGTTGTCACACTTCATTTTAAATACCTACCGGAGGATGGCTGGATTGTTGGAGGGATGATGCCTTCTGTGTTGTTGTCTACCTCTATGAGTGTGAGGATGCCAACTGCACCATGGTTGTGGATAGCATACACTAGGAATGAAATGTACTGTAGTCCTTTGTGAATTGGTGAAAACAGTGAGTTGTGTAGCTGCGAATATAATCTGTTTGTATAGAAATTAGAATGTCTGATTTTTAGCATTGTTTTGTTGAAGTTTAGCAGTCAATTGAGAGCTATGGTCGTGCCACTTGAAGTGTGTTTTTCTTGCCGATTTGGTTGTCTTCTTTAGCAAAATTCCGTTCCGGCTAACACATTTCTTCAAGCTGTTTTAAAAAACAAAGTTTACCCTCTTTCAAAATTAACAACCACCATCATGTAAATATTTGGAATGATTTTCAAGATTAAGATTTACTTACTCATTAGCTTTTTCAAACTCTTAACTTTACAAACAATTTTAGGCTGTGTGAAACCAATATGCATACCCATCTCTCCATAATATTTTCAAACTGTTGACACATTTTGTTATTAACTGTTGCTTTTAGTTTGATGTCAGAACCATATTTTACGTCTAACATAATTTTTGTACCCACAAATGTACATACCAAAACTAAATTTTCTAAGCTTCATATGGATTCAGGTCTAAGGTCCATCTGCAGATTACTTTACCTTTTGTGGTCAAAACGAAATAGGTTTAGTTTGGTGCGGGTTACGAGAACGACCACATATGGTTTTTTTCAGAATTTTGTTAAAATTTTATATTTCAGAAGAGGCATTCAAGCAAGTTGTCAACATTTTAATAAGGAAAAAAGTGTTTGATTATGCAAGTTGTAAACAAGAGATTAAAAATTAGTATAAAGCCATGTAAAAAACAACAAAATTAAAAATTAACAAAAGGGAAATCCTTTTTACCGACTAAGAGGGTTACACGTCAACAAATTAGTGATATTGGGACGAATTTGAAAGATGGTTATGCATATATGAGTAATAAAATCAGGTTAATTGCACGAAAATGCAGCTTAGTTGCCACTTTATATAGTTTTGTGTACCCATGTATATTTTTTCTCGTGTATGTAGCATACTCTTTAGTCTTTTCGGTGTATCATGTGACAAGTTTTGTGTACTATTTGACCATTTTACCCTTCAATTTACACTCATACTTTGACATGAGTGAGGGGTAAATTGTTCAGATAATACATGGAACCGGTCACACCATACATCAAAAAGATGAAATTAAAATGTATGTTACATTGATCTAGAAAAAATAAATGACTAAACAGAACTATAAAAGGTGACAAGTTAAATTTCTATGCAATTAGCCCATAAAATTAATACACTATTCATTACGGTACACCAAAGACTTTATAAGTTTAACACCCTACACTTTATACCCCTTAGACTTTATAAAAAATAACACATATGTTGTTGTTATTTGTTATATTTAGTATCCATATTAGTCTATTAATAAGTTAGAGGGTTTAGTGTAAATTTAGCTCTAAACATAGCCATATATTAGGGTTGTTGGGTTTCTTTACGGCCCAAACCCATCCTCCCCCTCATCTCTATAAAAGGAGGTGAGGGGGTGAGGGGTTTTATACTTCATTCTTCCAACTTGTTTGTTCTCCCTCTCATCTCTATAAAAAGAGGTTGGGAGAGTTTTGTACTTTATTCTTTCAATACTAATCATTCGATTATGGTTAATTCTCTTGTGCTCTATTCTTCTTTACTTTTCTGTCATACATATAATCTATTGTGGTGTGTTGTTGGTAGAAATATTACGATATTTAATCTATACATTCTATTCATGTTTTGGTGATGATAAACATGTAAACTATAACACATAACGTAAAGTGCTTAAGTTACTCGTGATCACAAATCATCAATGCATTCATACGACAACATCTTTCGACGTCTCAAGTCTGCTTCAACAAAGTTTGCACCCGACTTAAATCACTTAAGGTATGAATAAATAAATGCTTAATTCATTTTATGATCAAAGGAATTTTTATTCAACCTCACATTTTTTATAAAATGTCACAAATATTTTTATATCTTCTACAAAATATTTTTAGATTTAAAAGAAACATTTTATTCAAATAAATATTTTGAATTCAAAATCTCTACCCAAAAACGGCTAGAAATGTTCTAGAAAACACTTCCACCAGAAAAGACAAAAAGGGAGCGTCTGGGCTGGGCGGCCCCCTTAATTATAAAGGGCGGCCCCTTTAATTTTAAGGGGACCGACACCCTAATTAAGGGGACCGTCCAGACAAAAAAGCAGTTCAGTTTGCCTATAAATACTGGAATATTCCCCACTGATTTTTTCACCTTTTGCACACACTTTCTTTTTTGTTCTAAACCAGTTTATACATCACCTACAATCCTTTGATCATTTAATCTAAAGCATTTTTTTCCAAGTGATTTAAGCTTATTCCTCCAAGCGCAAGAGACGAACTCTCGTTATCATCAAGATACGAAGTTATGTAGTTTAGTTAGTGCATTTGTGACATGTCTTACATTCACAATGTATAGATCGAGTCCATGTATTCCAAACTTGTGTAATAGTTAGATCATGGTGATCATGGTGTGTATAGTTGTTAGATCGTGGTGATCATAGGAAGTATAGTTAGATCGGGGTGATCTTAGTAAGTTGTGTTAGATTGGTGTGATCGTAGTAGTGTCTAAGTGAAGTCGTGTAGTGAAGAAGAAGTCGTGTGGTGAAGCTAAGTTGTGAACTGTCGTGAAGTGGTGTGTTGTGTTGTGATAGATTGGTTCTAGCTATGATTAAAACTTGACATTTGGCTTAGTGTTGGAAATCGGTGTAAGCTTAGTCGTGTATGGTTTTCTCCCCCCTAAAGGGAGCTTGTTGACTAGTGAAGTAACTCTCGAGTTGGGTACTCGGGGAGTGGAGTAGGGCGAAGAGGTGCTTCGTGACCGAACCACTATAAATTATCGCGTCTGGTTTGCATTTCCTTTTACCTTTCTCTTTACATTTTTATTTACGCTATCACTTTACTTTTATACTTGCATCATATCTATATGTGTGTGAATGGTTGCTTATATTGTTTGGGTAAGAATTGTGCCATAGATATAAGTTAATATTTTGAGTATGCTATAGTGAATATAAATGTTTTATATACACTTTTCACATTGCGTCTAACTTGATCGGCAATTTGATACGAAACATTTTAAATTTTTAAATGGAAACGTATTCACCCCCCTTTACGATTTCCACAAAACATATAAGATCTTGATTAATGACTAGTGTGTGTAAATGAAGGTGTAATTAGTGTATGTGTTTAAAGAGAGAATTTCTTAACCTTACCCATGATGGGGGTTTAAATAGGAAAAGGGTTTTGGTTGCTTAAATTGATTGTTTTGTTGATTAAATTAACCCACCTAATTATACTAGGTCGAGGTAAAAATAATGCATTAAAATAAGTGTTTATGTGCGGTATTATTTCAGAAAGTTGTACACCTTTTTTTGCAAAGGTCAGTAAACAATTTTATACAATAAATAAAAATTTGAGTGTCAGATAGCAGTCCACACTTAATGTTGTTATGGGCAGCTTCCTTAATTTCCTTGCCGGCCACCATATATTTAAGGGGACCACCTGT
Source organism: Tanacetum coccineum (assembly GCA_026074375.1). NCBI lineage: Eukaryota > Viridiplantae > Streptophyta > Magnoliopsida > Asterales > Asteraceae > Tanacetum > Tanacetum coccineum. The sequence goes on from BQNB010008827.1 coordinate 30,504, forward strand.
CTAATTCGGCAGATTTTCAGAAACTTTAAAAATTCATATAAAATCAACCGTAAGTCCGTATGTCACACCCCGTAAATTTCAGGTCATAATTTTAACCTGTACGTGCATTATTTTGACTTTTATAAGTTACGTGGTTAATTTGACATAAAGCAAGGAAGTTATCTCGCGCACACTGAAAAATGTCTTTGAACGCACACCTACTCTAGACTAAGTGTAGTCTACTTATAACATATTATTATTTTTACTTTAAATAATTATTATTATTATTAATTTTTTTATATTTTCACCGGGTATAATCTCTTTACTAAAAAAAAAAAAAAAATTTAGTCTACTCTTAACAAGTATGTTTTAAATGTCATAAAAATATTGCATAAGTCATGTACATTTACATTTACGATTATTACGTAAATGTTTGTTATTCGAGCATTTATCAAAGATTATTAAAGCCCGAAGGTAAGCCTAAGGAAAAGTCCAGAAAAATGGGCTTAACTGAGCCCATTTGAGCCTAGTAAAGCCCAAAAACACCACTTTAACCCTAAACTATCCACTATAAAAGACTAACAACCCTAATAACTCTTTGATACGCCTCGCTTTTACTCAACCACCAAATATTGAGATATAAAAACACTACTCAGTTTTATCTTATCTTTTGATAACTTCAAACGTCGTAAATACAAATCACTTTAACAAACCTGACGTAACCCTCCATTCTCATTTGATAATTCTCAAACATATTACACAAACCCACAAATGACAAGCCACTCAAATTCAATGATCTGTGACCCACGAAAAGATTTGTTCTACTCTTGTTTCTTGAATTCGAAACTTATGGCTTCAAGGTAGGTTTCACTTCTAGTTTATTTCTTGTTTTTCTTTTTGTTGTTAACTCGAAAGAAACAAAAGGATGAAACGATTTGATTTTTGCTCCTTGTCTAATTTTTGTATATCTCTTTTTGTTGTTTTTTGTTTTGTTATAAATCAAAACAAAGAAGGAAGATTAGTGTTGAGGTTCACTCTTTACGTTGAGTGTCGTACGAGTTTCGACGAGTTGGGTCTAGACGAGCTTTCCGATGATAAGCGTTTTTCCGTAGAAAGGGTATAGACATCCGACGAAGTGGGTTACGTGAGCTTTGTTTCATCGATCTAAATAGCGTTTAAGGTATTTAATATTATCTGTTATATATACTTATTAGAGGGTTAAGAAATTGTTGAGGTCAGTGCATCGTCGAGTACGGAAAACGGAAATTTCATGTTATTTTTCTAAGATGGTGATGCTTTGGTTTAAGTATATTAAATGAATAAATTAATAATAGAAACAATAAGAAATAAATCTATGTAATGGACTATGCGACAAATCCGTACACTGGCATTCTTATGTGCGTTAGATAGCATGCTATTTTGAACTGATTTGCAAGACAGCCCCTATAGTTTTATTATATGACATAACTGGCCCTTAAAGGTTTGCTAGCTAATGCTAATGACCCCTAAAGTTTGTTAAGCATGTAAAACATTCAAATGAACATTTAGTTTATGCTTTATGGCCTAACTAAGTATGTCTAGCAATATAATTATACTAATACGGTGTCGAGTTTAAAATAAATGTGGTAACGGTAGTAAGCTACGATGCTAGTCTAAAGTGAGTAGGGATGGTTAACTTAGGGTCCGTTTGGTTTGAGGGGTTAGGAGTGGGATTTGGGGATGATGGAAGAAAAGTATTGTTTGGTTTGTTTGTGTGGGTCTCACAAATGGGATTGAGTACCATATATTAGCTATGTGGAAATTCTTACTTATTTGCCTACTTTTGGTGTATTCCTTTTTTAAGTGGGTCCTTTTTATAAATTCAATCACCATGCATTTCTTTTTCTCATTTTTACATTTATAAATTATTAAAATTTTAAATTACATAATTTTAATTATTTATATAATATATTATGTTTCTCTTCTTTCATTTACTACAAAACTTATTACCAAATTAAATCCAAATTTTTAAATCTAATCCAAATCCTAATCATAAAACAATTACAATCAAACGGGCCCTTTGTGTATTTTTACTAATGGCATCTGTTAAATTGATTATGCATCGTTGACTTATTTCACTAGGCGGGCCCGAGCACATTTGTGACACTTTATCGAATCAAGAAATAGCTAATGGACCTAAAGGTTCGTGGTTTTAGGACTTTGCTCGTGTTTCGTTCATTGGTTATTACGTACATCGTTTCGTTGATTATTCCATCACTCACTGATTTGCTTGAGGTGGGTTCATAGCCTCACGTTTTACTTCCTGGTTTATCATATTTGTTTTAACTTTGGAGGGTGAAACATGCTCGTTTACAAACTCATTTCCATTAATGATTTTAACTCGTTTATATGTTCGTTTACAAACTCGGTTACTTAATTGATATCACACTCTTTCTACTTATGGATTTAAGTATTTAAAGCTGTTTATGAATACAATGGTTATTTCTTTATTGGACACAAGTGTTTTTGGTTATCATCTCTTGTTTACGTGTTGCCTAAGTAGCGATTAGACCACTCTCTTGCCCGAACTATCATGTACCGTTAATTATGGTATAACCAATTGGATTGGTCTTAGTAAGCGTGAATGTTATAAATAGATCTATTAGGACTAATTATCCCTATTCGGGTGAGTAGCGCTCACTACCCACGGGGCTCCCGATAAACGGATATGTATCATGTCAAATCTCTTTGGGTGTCTTGGTCAGACACCAGTAGGGCAGATTGGATCATGATTATGTCATAGATAAAAGTTAACATTGTGATTGTGCTTATATTGCAAAGACATGTTCTAGTGGATATAGATGTATTATTCACACTTATCATATTGCATCTAACTTGATGAATAATTTGATACGAAATATTTTAAGTTTTTAAATGGAAACGTATTCACCCCCCCTACGATTTCCACAATTGGTATTCTATGATTTCCACAATTGGTATCAGAGCCACGTCTCTCTAATTTTCAAAACAAAATGGTTTTAAAAATTGAGTACGATCCATGTATCAAATTAACCATGACGGGGGATTAAATATAAAAAGTGTTTTGTTGCTTAACTTGTATTAGTTTTGTTGTTAAATATACTAATTATACTAGCTCGAGGTAAAAAAATGATGCTTAGAATAAGTGTTATATGGCCGGTAAACAAGTTCAGAAAGTTGTACACCTTTTTGCAAAGTCAGTAAACAATTTTGTATAAAAAATGGAAAATCTGAGTGTCAGATGGTTGGCCCCCTTAAAGTGTATGGCCGGCCCCTTATATTTAAGGGGACCACCTGTCTGATTTGCTAGTTTTTCATAAACTTTGAAAATTCATATAAAATCAACCGTAATTCATAGAAGTCGTGCCACCCGTCATTTTAAAGATAATTGAGTCTACTTTCGTTTAAAAATACTTTCAAGTAATTATTCCAAACTTAAGTAAGTCAAAAATGCAAAATACTACATAGTGGTAAAAAATTTGTGTGTCGTTTTGACGTAAAACTTGTATTCTACCTTTTCCTTCGAGTCGGGCATTTCTAGTTGGTATATCTTTGAAAAATAATGTAATTAACTTTTCAAAAATATTAAAATTGGTTAGTTTTTGAAATGGGGAGGAAACTAATTTGTTTTCAAATAAAACTGAGCTATGTATACATTGTTGTATCTAATACACAAAACGACGACAAGCATTTTATGTGTTATGATTATGTGCATTTCTTTATGTCTTAAGTTTGTTAGAAGAAATTATTAAATGATCGTTGCTATTTGTAATTAAGCTATTTGAATGTCTAAGCACATGTGTCATGTATACTATTTGCTTGTAGCTAGTTTTTTGGATTATGCATAACTAGAACTTATGCTAGATTTCTTGCATTAAGATTGCGAAATTGTTCTTGCATTACATATAGGCATAGATCATTTAATTTACAAATGTTACATAAACGTCTTGTAAATCTTTTCGAGTATGAGAATATACTTAGGAATAAGGGTTCAATAACTTGTCAAGTATATTATTAAATGTGTTAAAACTAGTCACCTAAATATTTCTAACGATTTAATCTATTTTCAACAACACGTTTAAATATTTTCAACAACTTGCTTTGTTTGACCTTGGGTTGGTTAAACAAAAGAAAAGATTGTATTAATACATTAGTAACTAAGAAAAAGAAAATGCATGTGCTTAACATACACACATAATTATATTTTTTAAGATATAGTATTTTACAAAAGATGTGTGTTGTATAAAAATGTTTAGAAAACTCATTTATATACTTATAAAATATCAAAAACTATGTATATTATACATAACAACAAATAGTTTTTCGCACAAGTAAAATTTACGACAATCTTGGAATAAGAAATTAACTTATCATTATTCATCAACCTCACCTTACAACTAATCTTGGGATTAATGGAACACACTATTTAAATATTTATCTATTTTCTTTTAAATGAGTGTTCGTGAGGGTCAAGAAAGATTTCGAGAATATATCAATTCATTATTCAAATTATGATTGATATCTTTATTGAATCTAATTGACAAGTTTTCGTGTATGGACATGAAATCGGATTCTTATTTGTTTAGTTTCAAGATTATATCAAAATATAACAAAAGATATCATCTTGGATCTACATAACTCAATCACACTTGATTGATATGAAAATAATTACATCCTTTTCTAGATGAAAAGAATATGCATCGGATCATAACTCACACTTGTGTTGATGATGCCATATTGAGTCTACTTGTCCAATGGTTGTGTTCTAAATATTATACTAATATGTTTAATACATGCATAAAATACACAATGAATTAAGATTGACGACTTGGATGTTTCGTCCAAAATATTCAAGCAATTTATATTGCAATGCAATTGGTAAATGTGTCATTTCTGAAAAACCAAACACGAGCAAACTAACAACATATGTAAACTTTGCTCATACAACATAAAAGCACAACTCAAAGCTAAAATTCACTTTTAACTAAATTCTCAAATAAGAATAATATTCTTGTTTATTCACCTAGGATAACATGATGTTTGGGAAACATTATGTTTAATGATTTTATGAACCTATCGTATTAAACGATTGATAAAGGATAATATTTATCCTATGCATTTTATTTTCCTCGTAGCATAAATGGTTAATTAGAATTGAAAAATAACCTATCAAAATATGTGTCAATGCATAAACAAGTAAAAATACATTTATTCAAATACTTATTTAATTATGATATACAACATTGATAAGAATAATAATTTTAGAAAAGCATATTTGTTTAAAAAATAAAATATGTCTCTTTTCAATTATTTATCATTAAAGAATCACAAACTCAATTAAGATAAATAATATTGATGAGATTCATTTCACATGACATGAAATAGAGAATTCTTAAAACACTCTCAATATAACATATTTGTCATTGTCACAAATAAGCACATCTCTTGGCTTTTGAAAAACCAAACATGTTAAATATCACATGTGACAACTACACATGTAAGATGACTAAATATAAGACATCCATTAAATCAAGCAATATGTAATCGAAACCAAATAACCTATAGATCTTGAACAAACGATTAAAACATCTTGCTTACGCTTATCTTAGAATTCCACACATCTTGATTAGGATTATGCGAACCGGAATTAAAGTATATTAGTTGAGTCATGTTAGGCACTCTATGAAAAGATAATACAAAATTAATCTTTGCTACACTTAATTAGGAAAATATAAGAATTCTATTTTGTCTAACATGAGAATGACTACTGGAGAATCTATTGCACTAGAAATTCAATTTGACCTAACGCTTGAATTGATACCAAGAGTGAAGTTGGGTTCGGTGTATAACCCGTAAAAATGGTCGTGTTTAGCCTGAATTGAGCACCACTAGTGATAGTCTCATATTCATTCTCTAATTTGATTAAATGGCTCTTTCTAAATATGCCTAATGATAGTCTACATCGATAGACTTTGTATCTCATTAGGAGTACACACTAAGCACGTAGAAATTAGGCTTCTCCTTAGTCAATCTAGACACAATGCACCTCACATATGTGCTTTAATATTTCAAGATGATTACTTGTTCACATGTAATGCAATTATATGTCCTCATAATCTTGATGCTCAACATTTAATTGCTTAGATATTAAATGCATGACCAGTATAAAGGCATTTGTCTTTTTCTAGAAATTTAGATAAGATATTTCTTAGTTTATCTAAATAAAACATGCCCCTAAATGCTAAATGCTAACATGTTTTACATGACGATTACATTTAAAATTATCATGTTTTGTATGCGTCATTTTACATGACTTACATGTTAATTGTACACCTGCACTATATTAGCTTGATATATGACAATTAACGTTTAAATGCCATAGAGTCTTACACATTAATCTAGTTGATTATTGTGTCGATGCATGCTTAGATAAACTTATATGCCTATATCTATATGTCTTATGCATCTCGGTATATATTTTGTCACACTAGAATATTTTTCTTTGCACAAATCTAAAAAGTCAAAAGAGTCGTAAAATGGTCTTATATCTCCTAGAGTCTTCACCCACACATTCCCTTACTCATCATCTCACCTTCTTCCAAATAATCCACTCTTTTATCTAGGAAAAGTTAGATACATATCTAACACTCCTCCAAGTAGGTTTGACAACTTAAATATTTCATCCGAAATATTCAAGTATCTTTAACTTGCGATCATAAATGTTAAAGGTCATATCCAAAAATTCATATTCAAACCTTTTAACAACATATGTTAAAATGATCTTCCTAAAGCTAAAAGCTTACATCAACATTCGTGTGACAAAGGTCTTACGAGTAACTACATAAGTGATTCGTAGCCTCTTTAATATACACACCTTAAGAATAAGTTCTTTCACTTCCGTTAGTCCTTTCCATCCCCTTAGGAATGTCACGATGGTTTATCGTCATGGTCATCTCATACACAATAAGGATCGAACATTATCCATCGATCTTAGGATAGAAAACCCATCAAAATTCGTCTTTATTTCCTTTACGACAATGTCCAAAAAGAAATATCTTCATTGAAAACGTTTCATCAAAAGATAACATGGTCGACATCTTCACCAAACCACTCAAACGTGAACCTTTTTAAGTCTAGGTCTAGAAATGATGAAACAAATCTCATAAACGTGTCATTCTCATTTTAATAGTCTTGTTACTATTAAATACATTTTGATAAATCTTGACAACTTAATCATTTTATCCGAAATGTTTAAGCATTTATAATTCACGAAATGCAAATTAAAATGTCACTCATTGTTCATGTCTAAGTCGTTTCACAAAAACCTTAATCACACCTCTATTATTATATAGATGGTTAACATCTTCCGTTTACATTTATGCTACCACCTTTAAGATAATCTCGTACCTCGTCGTGTGACTGTTCTATGAACATTCGCAACACTCGAGAAGAGCTACATAACTTCGCGGATGAAGTTTATCGTATGCTAACTGTCATCCGTCATGACATTGTCATGCTCATCACTTCCGTCGTTATTTCTCTTCATTTATTCTTTTTATAATTTATGTCTGGATGAGCACGAATTAAAAGGGAAGGGAAAACACACCTATTCATATATATCCTTTAACCAAATACTCTCAAGAACTCACATGTGTGATTCTTATTCACTAGAAACCAACAATGTAAAACCAAGTCATCCTTACCACTACCAATCTCGAGTCATCCACCCAGTCATCTTCACAAGAAGATTCACCATGTAACCATTCCCCACAAGTGAATATCGCCATGAAATGCGTCTCATCCTCATATCCCGACACTCATAAGCATGTGTGCCTATGTTGTCAAAAGTCAAGTGAATTTCGTAATGAAATGCGTCTCATCCAATCATTTCCACTTTTTAGCAAGTGAAGAACACAAAGAAGATATTCAATCTTCAAGTGTTGTTAAGTCATCACAATGTCAAGTCTTTTACTTCTCTTACACCATTTTCATATTTTCACCTTTGTCCGTCAACATTAACAACCAACAAAACACCCAACAAACCTATTTTCAACACCTTCCCTTTCCATTCACGCTCATCCTTCTTTGTTTATGTTCCCTCCTCAAATCATCCTTATCATCAACATTTAGTTTGATCTAAAGTCTTACGATAATGTTTATCCTTAAACACTCCAAACATAAAAAGTATACATAATGCTTAATAAAGAAACCTTGATGATTTAGGAATATCTCAATACAACCCTTAGTCTATTCAAATCCATATCATCATCTTGGTTAGATGACGATACCATAAGAAACATGTCAATCAAAATACGTTCATACTCCTTATCCAAATGACATCTTGGAAGATGTCATTTTCATAATAATAGTGTGTCAATCAATAAACGAATTTTGTTCTCGTTTATTAAAGTTGGTATTATACCGAAGGGTGTTGGTCAAGTATTAGTCCTTAAGCATGTGCCGGTCAAACTTTATCATTGGTTCCTAAACATTCTCGTGTCTTAAGTATACGTCATGATTCATTTTATCATGGATTTAGGTTTTTGTTATTAAAACAACGAGCGCATGTGTCTAGGTATACGTCAAGTTGGTATATATATGTGCACTTTCTACTAATTTTTTCTTTTGTAGAACACTTCCGTAGCTTGATTCCTTGGTGCCCCAAACAAAAGGGAGCATAAACCGAGGGGGAGTTTCAACCATTATGATATCTACATATTTATTGATATGTGTATCCAACCCTTTAATATCTCTTCTATATATTATGTTGCACAAAACTAACCTTTGATGTAGGTTAAGAGTTTGAAACAAATTTGATCCATGGATCTGCTAGAGACTATATACATGGAATGCAAGTGTCATAGGAGTGCAATGAGCTAAGGGGTGCTTGAGTGTCAATGTAGATATCTTGGGATGATTAAACGTGGTTGATAGGAGCAAGACTTTACTGGGGATGATTCAAGCTCGCCTTTTTGGTTCATGGTTAAAAGTGTAATATAAGTCTCGCCTAAGAGTCCACCTTTTTTGATTTGACAAAAGGAGGAGAAGAAGTGTAAACAAGTAACTTATATATTTTACTATGAGTTATAGTTTACATATTTTGTCATCATCAAAAAGGGAGAGATTGTTGGTAGAAATATTACAATATTTAATCTATACATTCTCTTCATGTTTTGGTGATGAAAAACATGTAACTTATAAGACATAACGTAAAGTGCTTAAGTTACTTGTGATCACAAATCATCAATGCATTCATACGACAACATCTCTCGACATCTCAAGTCTGCTTCAATGAAGTTTGCACCCGACGTAAATCAATTAAGGTATGAATAAATAAATACTTAATTCATTTTATGATCAAAGGAATTTTTATTCAACCTCACATTTTTTATAAAAATGTCACAAACATTTTTATAACTTTTACAAAACATTTTTATATTTAAAAGAAATGTTTTATTCAAAATAAATATTTTTGAATTCAAATTTTCTACCTAAAAACGGCTAGAAATGTTCCAGAAAACATCTCCCCCAGAAAAGACAAAAAAGAGAGCGTATGGGCTGGGTGACCCCCTTAATTATAAGGGCGGCCCCCTTAATAATTAAGGGGTCCGACACCTATTTAAGGGGACCGCCCAGACAAAAAGCAAGCTCAACTTGCCTATAAATACTGGACTATTCCCTACTATTTTTCTAACCTTTTGCACCGTTTCTTTTTGTCCCAAATTAGTTTATACATCTCACACATATTCTAAAAACCCTTTGATCATGTAATCATAAGCATTTGTTTCCAAGTGATTCAAGCTTATGCCTCCAAGTGCAAGAGAAGAACTCTCGTTATCATCATGATACAAAGTTATGTAGTTTAGTTAGTGCATTCGTGACATGTCTTACATTCACAATGTATAGATCGAGTCTATGTATTCCAAACTTGTGTAACAGTTAGAACATGGTGATCATGGTGTGTAGAGTTGTTAGATCGTGGTGATCATAGGAAGTATAGTTAGATCGGGGTGATCTTAGTAAGTAGTGTTAGATTGGTGTGATCGTAGTAGTATCTAGGTGAAGTAAAGTTGTAAATCGTAGTGAAGAAGTCGTGAAGTAAAGTAAAGTTGTGTGGTGAAGAGAAGTTGTGAATTGTTGTGAAGCAGTGTGGTTAGTTGTGATAGATTGGTTCTAGCTAGGATTAGAACTCGACATTTGGCTTAGTGTCGGAAATTGGTGTAAGCTTAGTTGTGTTCAGTTTTCTCCGCCTAAAGGGAGCTTGTTGACTAGTGAAGTAACTCTCGAGTTGGGTACTCGGGGAGTGGAGTAAGGCGAAGAGGTGCTTCATGACCGAACCACTATAAATCATCACGTCCAGTTTGCATTTCCTTTTACCTTTCGCTTTACATTTTTATTTACACTATCGCTTTACATTTATACTTGCATCATATCTATATGTATGTGAATGGTTGCTTATATTCTTTGGATGATAATTGTTTCATAGATATAAGTTAATATTATGATTATGCTATAGTGAATATAAATGTTGTATACACACTTTTCACATTGCGTCTAACTTGATCGGCAATTTGATACGAAACATTTTAAATTTTTAAATGGAAACGTATTCACCCCCTCTACGATTTCCACAGTTTTAAAGACGGTTTCTTTGACTCTTCAATGCTATTATGTATTAGTTTCCTCCTAGTAATAACAAAATCCGATCTAGAAGACAAAGGTGGACTAAAAACGTGTTCTGTCCCTTTTTGGTCATCCTTGCGACTCACGGATCCAGGTACGGTGGATCCGTGCCCTTTAATGGTGGATCCGTCCGTCACTTTTTCAGCGGACGATCCAACAAAACTCATGGTTTTAGTTCCGCTTGTTGACGCTTTACCACTATCAAATCCTAGACCTATTTTGCAACTAGGTGACTTTTGATTGTTTAACATTTCTCTTAGTGAATTAGCACTTTTATCAAATTTAACAAATTTAACTTGAGTTTCTTTAAGTTTGGCGTTTTCCAATTTAAGTTCATCACACGACTTACACGCCATTTCAATTTCTTTGCTTCTCTCAAGTTTCTTAATTTTCTCGTTTAATTCTAAAATTTCTTTTTCTAAAAGATCTCTTTTAGTTTTTAAAATTTTATTCTTGTTAATGATTTTTAAGCTAATTTCACATAAGCTATCGTATTCAATTTGCATATTATCATTATCAAGAGAAGATGCATTATCACTATAGCAAGAAGAGTTAAGAGTTACCTCATTTGACGATTGAGCCATGAGACAAGTTTCGTCGTTGGTTTTGTCTTCGGCGTCATTCTCGCTATCGCTCCAAGAACCTCCAATGAAAGCCTTTTGATCTTTGTTGCGAGATGTTTTTGGACAATCGCCAATGAGATGACTTGGATCACCGCATCTAAAACATTTCCGGTCACTCTTTCCTTTCTTCTCATCTCTTTGTCGGAATGACTTCAATAATTTACTTTGTTGGACATGGATCGCTCTTACATAAATAAGTCTTCAATGTGTTCTTAACTGTGATGAATTCTATGTCTTTGCGTGGTGAATCTGTGAATATGGATGGAAAGAGAAAAGACTCTTGTAATCTTGAGGCCGATATTTTGAAATCACAAAATGCGTTTAATGATCTTGAAATGGTACTCATAACTTGAAAAACATTGTATTTCTTTTAAAGCGTCAATAAAAATTAATTAATAAATTTTTCAAAAAGATAAATTTTGTGATAATCAAAATGCTCTCAAAATTCCAGAATTTTTTGAAAATAATGATTTGAAAGCTCAGCTTCAAGACAAAGACAGTACCATTTATAAGTTGAAGGATATTATGAAATCAATGAGAGAAAAGTCCAAGAAAGAGAATATCAATTATGATTATTGTGAGATAGAGACCAAAAATGTGGAATTGGAAAATAGTGTGGCAAAATTGCTTTCGGAAAACGAGCGTCTTTGTATGAAAGCGTAATCATGGGAAACAAGTTTGTAACGATCAGTTTGGACTCAATCAAAAAGATATGGGTATGCGTATAAAGAACAAGTGACTCTTTATTGAATATAGTGAATTAAAATCTGCAAGAGAATGAGGATTTGAAAGTTCAAATTCAAGATAAGGTTTTTGTGATAACATCATTAAAAAACTATTTACAAAAAGTAAAAGGAAAAGAAATTATTGATATTACTGCACAGATACCATCTGCCAACACTATTGTTCCAGGCATGTTTAAGCTAGACTTAGAACCTTTGGCTCCTAGGTTATTGCAAAATAGAGAAGCTCACATAGATTACCTTAAGTACACCCAGGAACAAGCTGCTATTCTTCAGGGAATAGTCGAACAAGCTAAAGCAAAACAACCTTTAGATAATGAGTTAGACTTTGCCTATAAGCATGCCCAACGAATTCAGGTGTTACTTGTATATGTTCGAGATACATGCCCTAGTGCGATTAAACTCAGTGCGAAAATGGTTGCTGTCACACCCAAAAACAATGTCAAGAAAGTTAGGTTTACTGAACCTCTCACATCCTCAAGCAACATTAAATAGGTAGAGTCATCTAAAACATCAGATTCTAACACACCTGTGTTGTCTCCTACAGGATTGAAGTGTTCTACTAGTTATTGTGGATCAAAGCCTACAAGTAATAAAAAGAATGATAGGATCTCGCGAACACCAAGTAGGAACACGAAAAATAAAGTAGAAGCCCAACCTACGAAAGTAAATAAAAAGAATCGTTTTGTTAAACCTATTCATGATGTTGATGTTAAGCATTCACTGTTAAAAGCGAATTCTGAATTTATTTTTGCTACTTGTAAGAAATCTATGTTTGATGGTGTTCATGATATGTGTCTTCTTGATTTTGTAGAAAATGTGAATAGCCGTGCTAAATTTGCTAAGAAACATAAAAACAAAATATTTGGAAATCTACGGGTCATGTATTCATTAAAGTAAGACTTAAGTGGAAACCAACAGGCAAAACATTCACTATAGTTGGTAACTTTGTGCCCTTTAACTAGGATCACTTCAGCTAACATAGTGCCTCCTAAGAAAACCACTTCCCACTCAATTGAAACACAAAAACCAGAGCTTAAAGTTTATAGCAGGAAACCCAAAAATGTTAAAAATGTAGGTTCGAGTAAAAAGGCTAAGATTGTAGAATCTAAGAATGCTAACCACTCGGAACCCAATCATACTTGGGGATCGACATAGTTTGTGTTTTGACCGGTATGAATCATTCCTTGGGCTATGAATTTCTTTTGACTCGTGCTTTGTTATATGGGTTTTTCCGAATGTGTATTGACCGCCGCGAACTTGATAATCTTATAGTAATGAACCATTAAACCACCTTCCCATAATTACGACTTGTAATTTCTTCGATCCAATGGGCTTTTTCCTTCGTGTCATGTATTCCATCCTTTCATTTGAAGATTCTCAAGACATTTGATCCATTCGCTCATATTCCTTGCATATATTTGATGCTTGACTCTTGTTCCATCAAAACATTCGTGAAACCTACGACAGATGACCTAGGTATATCCACATCATCTATCACTAGTAAACCCAGTGACGAATAAAACAAATTGAGCCACCTGGAACTACCTCTCTAAGGAGTGAAGACAATAACAACCGTCAATTTAACGGAATAATTTAAAGTAATAAATCATATTTATTATTCACATGTTGTCGTTTATAAAATTTATATTTTTAATTATTGATTCGAAAACGAAAAGGAAATAATTAATTCATAGAATTTATCAAAACGACCACAAAAATCACGTTTTCACGATTCGGACCCTAAAGCAATTTGATGTAAAACGATATTTCAGACAACTTTTTAGTTTTGCCCGAGACCCAGAAACGGGCATAAAGTGACCGAAATACACTCGCAAAATTTTTAGAAACGAGAACAACGTGTACCGACACGAAAATAATCAAATTATATTAAATTATCACTTTTATTTAATAAAAATATTTTATAAAATATTTAACGTTTATTTCTAAACGATTATTAAAAACGCGAATATATGGGTTAGAAATTTATTTTTATTTTTTATTTCGGACGAGACGAAAACCTGATCACTAAAGAAATAACTTAAACATTTTTTAAAAGTGTTATAAAAAAATGATATGAAATATTATCAATGAAATACATCGTTTTTGTTGGAAAAATTATTAAAAACAATGTCGCAAGTTTCGTGTGCTGAATCATCCTTAAGACGCATCAAGTTGACGAGTCCCGAACATCTATTCTTATAGTAAAGATTTACTCAAATAACACATATGGACCCCCTGTGGTAATATTTCATTTTAACCCTAAACTATATACATAATGCATTTTCTTTATAACTTTATATTAATATATAGCTAAAAAAAATAATATATATAATATATATATATATATTAAAAATATATATATAAGATTTACTCATTTATTTTATATAATAACACACACACAAAACCCTAACACCCTCCCCCTCTCCCTACCCACAAATTCTGGCGTCGCGCAAAACTTTCCGCCACCGAAAAAATCCTTTTCCCGGCGCCGAAAGGGACCCCCCTTGCCCCGTCTGCAACCGCACCTCCGCCGTCCTCCTGCTGCGTCAAGACCTATCCCCCCTCCCTAAAACCACCAAACATCACCATCAATTACCACCATCCGAGGTCCTTCCCCCCCACCACCACAACCTCGCCACCACACCACTGCCATCATCCGCCGACACCCACCACTCCATCTCCACGCCACACCACCATTTATATCGTCACCGCCGACATGCAACTCTCCTCCACACCGTTGCCACGCCACGCATCGCAACCCCTTCGCCACCATAACCACCCTGCCGTACACCATCTGACACCATCACCATCATGGCAACATCGCCACAGCCGCTGCTATCTCCACCACCACACCGCCGATGCCACCATCACTTCGCCCCCAAATCCTTCAAGTTTAGAGGGTTGTGTTTGTTGTCTTATATTGATAGTTTCCGGCATATGGTTTCGTTGGTATGTCCAGCTGAAAAAAACAACGCCCTTGTAGGGGTGTTTGTTTCGCTGTGAAACACCCAAAAGAAAGGTGTATTTTGAATTGAATCTTGCCATCAAAGGTGATTTTTTGTATAATAAGAAACATGTAAAGTGGCGTTTGTTTTCTGTCACCAAACGCGAAAAGGGTTGCTTTTGCCTGTGAAAAATCACAGCTAATTAGCTTGTGTTTTGCGTAATAAAAACAGCGCGAAAAGGGTGCGTTTTGTTTTCGGGCAGACCGAAAGACCAAACAGCCAACAAAGGGTGCGTTCGGGTTGGGTTGTGACCACAACATGCTTGCGATTGGTTGTAGAAATTAGTCGAGGGTGTGTTTTTTTTTTGCATTTAACAGCCCTTAGGAGGGCGTTTGGTTGTTGTTTAACAGCCTTAAGGTGCAATTGGATTTGTGATAACTGCCCCTTCCCTAAAAGTTGTTTGGTTTCAGACCCATTATTGGTGTGTTTGGAATTATATATATTTTTTTGTTTTTATATATGTCTAGTTAAATTATATATGTTTGAACACGTGCGTATTTTGCAACATGGTTTGATTAAAAGTGGAAAACGTTGAAGATTGTA
Organism: Tanacetum coccineum; assembly: GCA_026074375.1. Lineage (NCBI taxonomy): Eukaryota > Viridiplantae > Streptophyta > Magnoliopsida > Asterales > Asteraceae > Tanacetum > Tanacetum coccineum. The sequence continues at coordinate 46,101 of BQNB010008827.1, forward strand.
AAAATGGAAAACGTTGTATAAACGGCAAGGTCATGCCGAAATTTCTAAAAATCCTTATATTTAGTAAATTTTCATTAAAGTTTATATTATTTTAGAAACCCGATAAAATGACAAAGTTATATAGTTTTTAAGATTTTTAAATTATGATTTTACAATAAATGCGGTAAATAAACGAAAACAATACTTTAATTAAACAAGAAAACTAGTTTAGTTAAAATAATGCGTAACGAAAATACTAATATATATAAATATTATTTTATAAATTCCCAACTAAAATTTTAAATCTTTAAAAACTCTTTTATCTAATTCCGTAACTTAGACCGTTTGTTTACCTTTTAAGCAAGCACGTTTTAATTAATTTAGTAAATGAAGTTTCGAAAATGTGTCAATAATAATGTTACGATTATTTTCCGTACGTTATTAAATAATAACGTGTAAGTATATATGTTTGCTACTTATTCTTTTGTTTGTTTTCATTATTATATAATTAACCACTTGAATGTATATAATTTGTTTCTTTTTCATATGTAATAGAATATACGGAATATATACATACTTTGATATTCTTTGTGTCTTGATTCTTTACAACCCACGCGAACTCAACCAACTTGAAACCTCAATCCTTTAAATCAACGAGTTGCGTTGACGTAACCATTATCGGGAACCCAAATTCATTAACCGAAGGTAGTAGGGATATAGCCTATAGATTAGCAGTGTCTTCTTGGTCGAGCTAATTCCATTCTCCGTTTTGCTGTGATTATTATTTTGCATTTCGCTAGTTACTATAGCAACATCAAGGTGAGTTCATAGCCCCACTTTTCTCTTTTAAATGGTATTTCTTTTTAAAAAAAAAACATTATTTGGGGAGATAATAATGACATGCTTGTTTTAAACCGAATAACTATCGATACTACTACATAATCGAGAACAATGAATGTTTTTAACTAAAGCTTATTGCTTATCTACCACATGATATACTAATACATTCTTGTTTTACCGAATAACTTATCGGTTACTACTACATAAGCGTTACATGAATGTTTTTACTAAAGCTTTGCTTGAGCTACACATTGATTTCAAATACATGTTTGTGATACATGCATTTTTGACCGAATAACTTATCGTAACTACAAAAACAATATGCGTTACTTTAATGTTTTTTTCTAAAGCTTTTGCATATCTAACCACATGAATTCTAATACCTGTTTGATCAAAGCTTGTTTTAAAACAAGGACACAAGAAACTTAAGTATGCTGGGACCCAAATAAGAGGTCCAATTGGCATGAGTAGATTATTGCAAAAGACCTCGACATCATGAACTTTTAATTGCCTACAATGGTTATCGCTAGTAACAAATCAATAGATCTATGGTTTGACAAAGCCCTGTCCGGGGGTATGAATCGAATCCTTTCGAGCACCCAGTCAACGGATAATTTGTATTTAGAATTTAGGTATAAGGCAATAATACCTAGTTATGGGGAAACATGAATTACATACAAGATATGTGTTAACGTCAAGGCTTCGGTGTCATGAGCTCAATGCAATCAAGATGAATAGATACATTGTATTCGTTGCAATGTATTATGTTTTAATATAAACAATTTAAATACTGTCGAGGCTGATCTTAAACCTTGTGGTTCATATTTAACAATACAAGATTAATTAAAACATTACTTGGATTTCGATAACAATTCTTCTAAATGTTGTAACGCTACTTTTCTTACAGAAATATTTCTTGAACTATTTCAATACTGCTTTTACTTAAACCTATGAATTCACCAACATTATTGTTGACGTTTTTGCATGTATTTTCTCAGGTTATTATATTGCTAGCTGAGCATTGGGCGCATTTGAGTCGCGTGGATATCAAAACTTAAAGGACTCGATTTTCTTCACATTCGATAATCATTTATCTTTAAAATATACATTGAATCATGTTTGAACTCTTTTAACTTGGTAAAAAGGAAATTATTGGGACCTGAATTTACTTTGATTTATTTAAATCGAATGTGACATTTTATTAAACATCTCTTTTGAGGTCGTTTTCTGTAACTTGTACTTTATACTATGAAGTTGCACCCCAAAGTGGTATTCCGCTGCGTTGTGATTTTATGGGGGTGTTACAAAATGCGTCTCATCCAATCATTTCTATTGTTTAACAGGTAAAGAACACAAGGAAGATATTCAATCTTCAAAGTGTTGTTGAGTCATCAAAATATCGTGTCTTTCATTTGTTCATTTCCGCTTTTTAGCAAGTGAAGAACACAAAGAAGATATTCAACCTTCAAGTGTTGTTGAGTCATCACAATGTCGTGTCTTTTATTTGTTCATTTCTGTTTTTGAGCAAGTGAAGAACACAAAGAAGATATTCAACCTTCAAGTGTTGTTGAGTCATCACAATGTCGTGTCTTTCAGTTTTCTTCCACCATTTTCACATTTTCACCTTTGTTCATCAACATTAACAACCAACATAACACCCAACAAACCTATAGTCAACACCTTTCCTTTCCATTCACGCTCATCCTTCTTCGTTTATGTTTCCTCAACCAATCATCCTTATCATCAACATTTAGTTTGACCTCAAGTGTTACATAATGATTATCTAAAACATAGACCCCAAACATGAAAAGCATACATAATGCCTTAACAAAGAAACTTGAGGATTTAATCTCTCAATACAACACTTAGTCTATTCAAACCATAATCATCATATGTTAATACTTCTTATCTATATGACATCTTGGAAGGAGGTCTTTCTCATATAATGACTTGTTGGTCAAGTCTTAGTCCTTAAGCATGTGTAAGTCGAATCTTATCATTGGTTCCTAAACATTTCCATGTCTTAAGCATTCATCATTTTTCTTTATTTAGGTTGTTGTCTTTAGTGCCACACTTTAGAGTGCATATACCTAAAACATACATGATTTGTTCCCCACTAAATGTCTTGCCTTAATAACTACTCAACATCATTAATAACTATATATATAATATATATGGTGCATTTTTCTACTAACCTTTTTTTGAAGCACTTTCTGTTACTTAATTTCTTGGTGCCCCAATCAAGGGGGAGCATACATCAAGGGGGAGCATTTGCAAATGTCCAAGCCATTACGTTTGCAACCATTTAAGACGTCTACACATTTCTTGATATGTGTATTTCATCCCTATATTTTTTTTTGCACGGAACTAACCATTAATGTAGGTTAAGAGTTTGCAATTAATTTGATCCATGGATCCGCTATTATTCCAACTTCAAGATGTCAATCTTTAAAAGAGGATTGAAAGATATAAACACTTCACTTAGAATAATGCAGATCTCGCCTCTTTGATTTGAAGAGTAGAAGTGGTATTAAAAGACTCTTCTAGAGTCCATCTTTTGTTTCGACAAAAGGGGGAAAAGAAAAAGTGTAAACAAGTAACTTATATATTTTGCTATAAGTTATAGTTTATATATTTTGTCATCATAAAAAAGAGAGAGATTGTTGGTAGAAATATTACATTACAATATTTAATCTATACATTATCTTCATGTTTTGGTGATGACAAACATGTAACTTATAACACATAACGTAAAGTGCTTAAGTTACTCGTAATCACAAATCATCATTTCATACGTCAACATCTTTCGACGTCTCATGTTTTCTTCAACAACAAATTTAAGTTCGCATCCGACGTAAATCACTAAAGGAATGTCACAAACAACTTTAATTGTGTTTAAATGATCAAAGAAATTTTTTATTTTTCCAAACCTTACATTTTTTTATAAAATGAGACAAACATTTTTTAAAAACATATACAAAACATTTTTGTATTTATAAGAAATGTTTTATTCAAAATAAATATTTTGAATTCAAATTTTCTACCCAAAAACGGCTAGAAAGTTTTAGAAAAACCTTCCCCCACAAAAGGACAAAAAAGTGGATCATAAAAAATGTCGACCCCCTAAGTAATTAAAGGGACCAATCTAATTAAGTGAGACCGCCCATCGTATACTAAGGGGAACCGCCAAAAAAAAAATTAAATATTTTTCCTATAAATAGTGATTGTTTCCACAGATTTTTCTCACATCTTGGCACACTAGTTTTCTTCTGATCAATAAACCTCCTTCAAACCCTTACCTTGATCACTTACTTATATAAGCTGTTTAAAATTTATCATCATCCCTCCATAATCAAGTGCAAGATAAAAACATTTGTTACATTAAGATACTAGTAGTATGTAGATAGTTAGTGCACTGCGAACATGTCTTACATTCATAATATTTAGATCGTTGAGTCCATGTATTCCAAAACTTGTAATAGCTTGATCATGGGTGTTATATTTGTTGAGATCATGGTGATCGATAGTAAGTTTTAGATAGATAATGTGATCAAAGTAGTGTCTAAGTTGAAGTGAAGTTGTAAAGTGAGGTATAGAAAAGTGTTAAAGGGTAGTAAAGGTTCGTGAAGAAGAAGTATTGAAGAGTGTGTTAAGAAATATTAAGCATGAAGAGTTGTGAGGTTGTAGAATTGTTTGTGACTTCGTGAAAGTAGTGAATAATAGTGAATCTGATAGATTGGTTCTAGCTAAGATTAGAACGCTCGACATCTACTGATGTGTCAAGGAAATTGATATCTAAGAAGAAATTGTGTACGTTTTCCTCCTCCATAAAGGACTTGTAAACCATATGAAGTAACTCTCGAGTTAGGTACACGGGAGTGGAGTAGGGGAAGAGGTGCTTCGTATACAAACCACTATATAATATCGTTTTCCGGTTTTTGCATTCTTTCACTTATCTCTTTACCATTTATACTCGCATTATTCTTTACCATTAATAACATGCATTTTGTGTGTTGGTTTGTATTGTTTGTGATTTTGATGAATTCCTATGTGAACCACTCATCATATTATTTCATGCTTGATCGACTTTTTGTACGAATATTTTTAAGATTTTGAAAGGAAACGTATTCACCCCCTTTTACGATTTCCACACCTCCTTGTCCCCTTCCCTTGTCTCGAACCCGGATAGGATCTAAGGGGGTCTCGGGAGTCTTCGTTTTGTGTCGGGTTCACTTAAATCTCAAACCGTGATCACAAAACAATTATCCCATAGTTACTTTAGCATTTTTATTCTCTTAAAAATACTTTTCCCAATAACCTAGAGTATATTACATGACAAAAATCATGTAAAATTCCCCCAAACACATTTGAACATTATCGAACGTGTCGTACTCATTTGTCTGCATTTCATGCTATTCATGGGTCAAACCACCTAAAACACAATCAACATAATACTATCCTCTAAAAAGGATAATTATACACCATATAACCATAAATCACCTCAATCACATTATTTCACATAAATCCACCACCGTTAACACGGTACCAGAAGTTTCTAACGAAGACTGACAAACTCAAAAAAGTACAAAAGACTAAATTAGAACATTCAAAACACAGAAAGGGCAAGGGTTACATACTACCCCCCTTAAAAAATTTCGACCGACATTTAGCCACTAACAGAACTAAACAGATGCATATACTTAAGTCTTATCTAATCCTCACGTTCCCACGTGAATTCAGGTCCACGTTTCAAATTCCACTGAACCTTAATGATGGCAATTCTACTCCGCTTAAGCTTCTTAAACTCTCTCTCCAAGATTTCCACAGGTTCTTCTACAAAATTCAACTTAGTATCTACTTGGATCTCGTCCAAGGGCACTTGCAGTGTTGGATCAGCCAAACACTTCTTAAGGTTTGACACGTGGAACGTGTCATGAACACCATTCAACTCCTCAGGTAGTCTAAGTCTATATCTCAAGACCTTAACTTCTTATGATCTCAAAAGGTCAAACAAACTAGGTGCTAGTTTTCCCCTTTACTTCCCAAAGCGTACCACACTTGTTAGACCTTTTGAGATCATTAAGAAGGTAGGTCTTGTAGCCTATAGACATAGACTACCTGAGGAATTGAATGGTGTTCATGACACGTTCCACGTGTCAAACCTTAAGAAGTGTTTGGCTGATCAGGGGGGGGGGGGGGGGGGGGGGAAAATTAAAAAAAAAAAAAGAAAAAAAAAGGTGAAAAAAATTTTATATATAAAAAAATAAAAACCAACACGGCAAGTCCCTTGGACGAGATCCAAGTAGATGCTAAGTTGAATTTTGTAGAAGAACTTGTGGAAATCTTGGAGAGAGAGTTTAAGAAGCTTAAGCGGGAGTAGAATTTCCATCATTAAGGTTCAGTGGAATTCGAAACGGACATTGATTCACGTGGGAACGTGAGGATTAGATAAGACTTAAGTATATGCATCTGTTTAGTTCTGTTAGTGGCTAAATGTCGGGGTCGAAATTTTTTAAGGGGGTAGAATGTAACCCTTGCCCTTTCTGTGTTTTCAATGTTCTAATTTAGTCCTTTGACTATTTGACGTTTGTCAGTTTCGTTAGAACTTGTACCGTGTTAACCGTGGTGGATTTATGTGAAATAATGTGATTGTGTGATTTTATGGTTATAGTGGTTGTATTAATTATCCTTTTTAGAAGGATAGTATTATGTTATTGTGTTTTAGGTGGTTTGACCCATGAATAGCATGAAATGCCGAAAATGAGTCCCGACACGTCGATAATGTTCAAAATGAGTTTTGGGGAATTTAAATGGAAATATGTCATGTAAATACTCTAGGTTATTGGAAAAGTATTTTTAAGATGAATAAAAATGCTAAGTAACTTCGGGAAATATTTTTCGATCACGGTTTTTGAGATTTAAGTGAACCCGACACAAAACGAAGACACCCGAGACCCCCTTAGATCCTATCCGGGTTCGAGACAAGGGAAGGGGACAAGGAGGTGTGGAAATCGTAAAAGGGGGTGAATACGTTTCCTTTCAAAATCTTAAAAATTTTCGTATCAAATTGTCGATCAAGCATGACATAATATGATGAGTGTTCACATAGTAATACATCAAATCACAACAATACAAACCACACACAAATGCAAGTATAAATGTAAAGCCAATAAATGCAGAATAAATGTAAAGAGTATAAGTGAAAGGAAATGCAAAACCGGACACATGATGAATAGTGGTTTGGTCACGAAGCACCTCTTCGCCCTACTCCACTCCCCGTGTACCTAACTCGAGAGTTACTTCACTAGTTAACAAGCTCCTTTATGGAGGAGAAAACCGTACACAACTTTCTCTTATATCAATTTCCGACACTAAGCTAGATGTCGAGTTCTAATCTTATCTAGAACCAATCTATCACACATACTACTTCTTCACTACTTTCACGACTCAACAACACAACTTTCACAACTACACAACTTCAACATGCCTAATGTATTCCCCTCACCACACTACTTCACTACATCACTTTCACACCATTACTACCCTTCACAACTTTTCTATACCTCACTTTACAACTTCACTTCAACTAGACACTACTTTGATCACATTGATCTATCTAAACTTCCTATGATCACCATGATCTAACAACTATACACACCATGATCAAGCTATTACACAAGTTTGGAATACATGGACTCGATCTAAATATTTACGAATGAATGACATGTACGAATGCACTTAAAAACCTACCCTAACTTCGTATCTTAAGTGAATTAACGAAAAGTATTTTATACTCTGCACAGAATGGATGGATATTTGGAACAACATTTTAAACAAGCTAATAATAAGTAAGTATCAAGGAAGGGTTTGAAAGAGTTTTTTTGATCAGAGAAAACTGTGTGCAAAGATGTGAGAAAATCTGTGGAAATAGTCCAACTATTTATAGGAAAAAATATTCAATTATTTATTTATGGGCGATCCCCAAAATTATCCAATGGCGGTCTCCATAATTAATGATTGGATCCCCTTTAATCACTTAAGGTCGCCCATTTCAATGCTCCCTTTTTTCCTTTTGTTGGAAGGATTTTTCTAGAACTTTCTAGCCGATTTTGGGTAAGAAAATTTGAATTTAAAATATTTATTTTGAATAAAACATTTCTTATAAATACAAAAATGTTTTGTATATGTTTTAAAAATGTTTGTCTCATTTTATAAAAAATGTAAGGTTTGGAAAATAAAAAATTTCTTTGATCATTCAACAAATTAAAGTTTGTTTGTTCATACCTTTAGTGATTTACGTCGGGTGCGAACTTAAATTTGTTGTTGAAGAAAACTTGAGACGTCGAAAGATGTTGATGTATGAATGTGATATTTTAGATTACGAGTACTTAAGCACATTCTTTATGGTAGTTATAAGTTTACATGTGTTGTCATCACCAAACATGAAGAGAATGTATAGATAAATATCGTAATGTAATATTTCTACCAACAATCTCCCTCCTTTTTGATGATGACAAAAAAATGTAAACTATAACTCATAGTAAAATGTATAAGTTACTTGTTTACACTTCTTCTCCCCCTTTGATCGAAACAAAAAGATGGACTCCTAGACGAGACTTTTACTACACTTCTACTCTTCAATCAAAGAGGCGAGCTTGCATCATCCTAAGTGAAGTATTTATTCTATCAATCCCTTTTAAACAATGACATCCCTCGAAGATTGACTCAAGCGGATCCATGGATTAAATTAGTTGCAAACTCTTAACCTACATCAATGGTTAGTTTCGTGCAAAAAAATATATATAGGGATGAAATACACATATCAAGAAATGTGTAGATGTCTTAAACGGTTGCAAACTTAATGGTTTGACATTTGCAAATGCACCCCTCTTTGTATATGCTCCCCCTTGATTGGGCACCAGGAAGGAAAAGTGCTACAAAACAAAGTTAGTAGAAAAATGCCTCTATTAATATATATATATATATATAATTAGATGATAGAGATATATGCAAGTACATATTAGGTGTGAACAAATCATGTAAGTATTAGTTATATGCCACTCTAAAGTGTGGCACTAATACAACAACCTAATAAAGAAAAATGAGAAGCTAGACATGGGAATGTTTAGGAACCAATGATAATATTCGACTTACACATGAGCTTAAGTGACTAAACTTGACCAACAAGTCTATTATGAGAATGACTCCTTCCCAAGATGTCGATATATATAAGAAGTATTAACATATGAAGATTATGGGTTTTAATAGACAGAAGTGTTGTATTTAGAGAATCCGAAATGCCTCAATGGTTTCTTTGTTTAAGCATATTGTATGCTTTTTCATGTTTGGGTTTTTTAAGGATAAACATTATCGTAACACTTGAGGTCAAACAAAATGTTGATGATGAAGGATGATTGTTTAGAAACATAAACGAAGAAGAGATGAGCGTTAATGGAAAGGAAAGGTGTTTACTATAGTTTTGTTGGTGTTTAATGTAGGTTGTTAATGTTGAATGAACAAAGGTGAAAAGTAAAATGAGGAAGATAACTGAAAGACACGACATTGGTGGGATGACTCAACAACACTTGAAGGTTGAATATCTTCTTTGTGTTCTTCACTTGCCAAAAAAAACAGAAATGAACAAATGAAAGACACGACATTGTGATGACTCAACAACACTTGAAGGTTGAATATCTTCTTTGTGTTCTTCACTTGCTCAAAAGCGGAAATGAACAAATGAAAGACACGATATTTTGATGACTCAACAACACTTTGAAGATTGAATATCTTCCTTGTGTTCTTTACCTGTTAAACAATAGAAATGATGGATGAGACGCATTTTGCAACACCCCATAAAATCACAACGCATCTTAATACCACTTTGGGTGCAACATCATATATAAAGTACTAATGTTACAGAAAACGACCTCAAAAATGTTAAGTAAAATGTCCATTCGATTTAAATAAATCAAAGTAAATTAGGTCCCAATAATTTCCTTTTTTACCAAAGTTAAAAGAGTTCAAAACATGATTCAATTGATATATTTTAAAGATAAATGATTTTATCGAATGGTGAAGAAAAACGAGTCATTTAAGTTTTGATAACCACCGCGACTCAAATTGCGCACCAATGCTCAGCTAGCATTAAAAATAAAAAACCCCCCTGAAGAAAATACATGCAAAAACGTCAAGCAATGAGATGATTGGTGAATTCAGTAGGTTTAAGTAAAAGCAGCTATTAGAAATAGTTCAATAAAATATTTCGTTAAGAAAAGTAGCGTTAACACATAAAGAATTTGATATCGAAATCCAAGTAATGTTTTAATAAATCAAGTAATGTTCAATAGTGGACCACAAGGTTTAAGATCAGCCAGCGATAGTATTTCAAAGTATAATTCAACATAATACATTGCAACGAATACAATGTAATCTAATTCATCATGATTCATTTGAGCTTCATGACATCCTGAAGCCTTAGACCGTTAACACATATCTATGTATGTAATCATGATGCCCATAACTAGGTCTTATTGACTTATACCTAAATTCTAAAACAAATTACCGTTGACAGGTGCTCGAAAGTATTGATTATACCCCCGGACATTCAATCAAACCCAATAGATCTAATTTAATTTACTAGCGCTCACCATTATAGCAATTAACATTCAAGAGTCGGGTCTTTTGGCAATAACTACTCATGCAATTGACCTCATATTTGGGTCCAGCATACCATAAAGTTTCTTGTGTCCAGTTTAATAAACAAGCATGTATCAACATGTATTAGAAATCATGTGGTTTAGGATAGCAAAGCTTTAGTAAAAAACATTCATGTAACGCTTATGTAGTTAGTAACCGAATAAGTTATCGTCAAATCAGCATGTATCAAACATGTATTAGAAATCATGTGGTAGATAAGCAAAAGCTTTAGTAAAAACATTCATGTAACGCTTATGTAGTAGTAACTAAACATGTATTAGAAATCATGTGGTAGATAAGCAAAAGCTTTAGTAAAAACATTCATGTAACGCTTATGTAGTAGTAACCGATAAGTTATTCGGTAAAACAAGCATGTATTCTCACCCCAAAAATAGTTTAAGAAAACCATTAAAAGAGAAAAGGTGGGGCTATGAACTCACCTTGATGTTTCAGAGAAACTAGCCGCAAATTCAATAAAAAGTTCACAGCACAACGGAGAACTGGAATAGCTCGACCAAGAGACACATCTTAATCTAACGCTATATCCGACCTACCTAGATAAGAATATGGGTACCCCGATACTTGGTTACTCAACGCAACACAGTTGAAAAAGATAATGATTTTTCAAGTTTGGATAGTTCGGTGGGTGGTTAAATAAAATACACCAAAAAGAATACTCAAAGTATGTAATATTATTCCGATATAAATACATATGAAAAAGCAAACCATAATAAAATTCATGTGGGAGACATTATATAATAAAGACAAACAAACAAAAGAATAAGTCGCAACATATATTACTTTACACGTATTATTTAATAAACGTACGAAAAATAATCGTAACAATATAATTCGACACATTTTCGAAAATCAATTACTAAATTAAATTAAACGTTCCTTGCATAAAAGTAAACACACTTTCTAATTTACGAATTAATAAATGACGTTTGTTAAATACTTAACAAAAAGTTATAGTTGGAGAATTAAAAAATTAATATTTTATAATTTAGTATTTCGTTACGCATTTTAACTAAACTAGTTATCTTGTTTATAAAAGTATAGTTTTCGTTTATTTACCGATTTATTGTAAAATCATAATTTAAAAATCTTAAAAACTATATAACTTTGTCATTTTATCGGGTTTCTAAAATAATATAAACTTTAATGAAAATTTACTAAATATAAGGATTTTTAGAAATTTCGGCATGACCTTGCCGTTTATACAACGTTTTCCATTTTTACAATCTTCAACGTTTTCCACTTTTAATCAAACCATGTTGCAAAATACGCACGTGTTCACATATATATTTAAACTAGACAAATATAAGAAACAAAAATATATAAAACCAAACACACCATAATGGGTTGAACCAAACACCCTTTTAGGGAAGGGGGCAGTTTATCACAAATCCAAACGCCCCCTAAAGGCTTAAACAACAAACAAACGCCCTCTAAGGGCGTGAAATCCAAAAAACAAACACACCCTCGACTAATTACTACAACCAAACGCAGCCATGTGTGGTCACAACCCAACCCGAACGCACCCTTTGTTGGCTGTTTTGGTGCGGCTGACCCGGAACCAAAACGCACCCTTTTCGGCTGTTTTTATAACACAAACCAGACGCACCTTAGCTGTGATTTTTCACAGCCAAACGCACCCCTTTCGCGGTGACAGAAAACCAAACGCCCCTTTACTGTTACTTATAACCAAACTCACCCTTGATGGCCAGATTCGCTCAACATACACCCTATTCTGGTCTGTTTCACAGCGAAACAAACACCCCAACACGGCGTTCTTCACCGTTGCATACCAACGAAACCATAAGCCGAAACTATCAATAAACACAACAAACACAACCCTCTAAACTTGAAGGATTTGGGGCGAAGGATTGTGCATCGGCGGTGTGTTTGTGGAGATAGCCAGCGCTGTGGCTATGTTGCCATTGATGGTGATGGTTGGTCAGATGGAGTACGACAAGGTTTTTTAAAGTTGTCGAAGGGGATGCGATGCGTGGCGTGGCAACGGTTTGGAGGATTGCATTCGCGGGATAATAAAAAAATGGTGGTGTGGCGTGAGAAGAAAGTGTGTGTGTGTCGCGATAATAGCAGTGTTGTGGTGGCTAGGTTGTGGTGGTGGTGGGAGACCACGATGGTGGGTAATGATGGTGATGGTTTGGGTGATTAAGAGATGCGTGGGAAAGACTGACGCAAGCAGTGAGGCACGCGGAAGGTGCGTTGCACGACGGCAGGGGCCTCGCACCGTAAAAAGATTTTTTCGGTGGCCGATAAAGTTGGGCTACGCCTAGAACTTGTGGGAGGGAGGAGGGGAGGGGAGTTAGGAATTTGTGTGTTTATTATATAAAATAAATGAGTAAACTTATAAATATTATATATATATATAATAATTATATAATATATAATATATATATATTATATATATAATATATATAAGTTATAAAGGCAAAAGCCAATATGATATAATAGTTTTAGGTACAAAATTAAAATATTACCACAGGGACCATATGTGTAAATTTTGAGTAATCTTTTATAAAAAGTAGATCGTGTGACTCGTTTGAGCGACTTACGGATGATTCAGCACCTCAGAAACTTGCGCATTGTTTTTTCAATAATTTTTCCAACAAAGAACTGAGTATTTTACTTTGATAATATTTCATAATTATTTTTATAACATTTATAAAAATTTTCGTTATTTATTTAGTGAACCGGTTACGTCTCGTCCGAAATAAAAGAAATAAAAATAAATTTCTAACCCATATATTCGCGTTTTTAATAAACGTTTCGAAATAAACGTTAAATATTTTATTAAATATTTTTATTTAATAAAAGTGATAATTAAATATAATTTAATTATTTTCGTGTCGGTACACGTTGTTCTCGTTTCTAAAAATTTTGCGAGTGTATTTCGGTCACTTTCTGCCCGTTTCTGGGTCTCGGGCAAAACTAAAAAGTTGTCTGAAATATCGTTTTACATCAAATTGCTTTAGGGTCCGAATCGTGAAAACGTGATTTAGTGGTTCGTTTTTGATAAATTCTATGAATTAAATTATTTCCTTTTTCGTTTTCGAATCAAATAATTTAAAAATAAATTTTATAAACGACAACATGTAATAATAAATATGATTTATTATTTAAATATGTTCCGAAAATTGACGGTTGTTATAGTCTTCCCACCTTAAGAGAGCGTCGTCCCGGTGCTCAATTTGTTTTATTCGTCCTTGGTTTACTAGTGATTAGATGAGTGGATATACCTAGGTCATTGTCGAGGTTTCCAACGAAAGTTTGAAGGAACAAGAGTCAAGCATCAAATATATGCAAGGAATATGAGCGAATGGATCAAATGTCTTGAGAATCTTCAAATGAAAGGATGGAATACATGACACGAAGAAAAGCCATTGGAACGAAGAATTTAACAATCCCGTAAATTCTTGGAAGCGTTAATGGTCTATTACTATAAATAATCAAGTACGCGGCGTTCCAATACAACATTTCGAAAAACCCATAAAACAAAGCACGAGTCGAAAGAAATTCATAGCCCAAGGAATGATTCATACGGACAAACACACACTATGTCGGATACACATAAGCCCACTCATTTATAATTTGTCACTTACAAAAAGAAGCGTCCCAATCCTTGTAAGTAAGAAGTTATAAACTTATGGTTCGGCGGTTTATAATTTTCTTATTCAAATGAAGAAGCGTCCTAATTCATTTCAATAAAATGATTATAAATCATCCTACTTAAGTATCGCCGGCACAAAAACACAATATCAAAACAATAGATTACGAAGCAACGTATACGATTCAAAAGCATAAAGAGAGTGTTCAAACTCGAAGTCGAACAATAAAATAACTAGTGGAATTGACAAAGTACACCGAATGTCAATATTATCAAAAAGGAAATAAATAAAGTCACGTTAATGTCTCAGAGATCACCGCAACTCTCATATAATATTGAAGTAAAAGAACTTATTAAGACTTACCATAGTACTATGCACATATGTACGAGTATCTAAAATAATACAAGTAATTGACTTTCGAGAGAGAAAATTAATAAAACAGGAATTACGCAATAGTCGGAGTGGTTCAATTATAACTTACCGATTATAAGGAAACAGTATGACTTCAAAATATAGACGTATAAAGCAAAATATAACCAAGCATTATGATATACATAATTAATATAATATCAAAAGCATTGCACAAGGGAGCCATATAAGTTACACTAGAGAGCAAGAGCTCGTGGAAATCGGACAATGGTGAATGACTCTTAAATTTTTTCGAAAAACGTTATATCTATGGTTTGTAATACGACTATTTCGCTAAAACGAGTGCTCTATACAATCTGAAACACCCCCATAAAATCACAACAGCATCGGAATACCACTTGGGGTGCCACTCATAGTATATATGTACAAGTACAGAAAACGACCTCAAAAGAGACGTTTAATAAAAAGTCACATTCGATTTAAATACAATCAGAGTAAATTCAAGTCCATAATTTCCTTTTCAACCAAGTTAAAAGAGTTTTCAACATGATTCCAATGTATATTTTAAAGATAACTGAATATCGAATGTTAAGAAAACCGAGTCCTTAAAGTTTTGATATCCGCACGACTCGAATGCTCCCAATGCTCAGCTAGCAAAATAATAACCTGAGAAAATACATGCAAAAACGTCAACAATAATGTTGTGATGTCATATTAACGTAAAAGTATTATTGAAATATTCTAAAAATATTTTCATAAGAAAAGTAGCGTTACAACATTTAGAAGAATGTTTATCGAAATCCAAGTAATTTTTTACTAAATCAAAGTAAAGTTCAATAGGGACCACAATTTTAAAGATCACCAGCGACAGTTAATCAAAAGTATAATTCAACAAAATACATTGCAACGATACAAGTAACTATTCATCTTGATTGCATTGACTCATGACACGAAGCCTTGACGTTAACACAGATCTTGTATGTAATTCATGTGCCCCTATAACTAGGATTAAATTGCATATTACCTAAAGTTTTAAAACAAATTGTCCGTAGACTGGGTGCTCGAAAGGATTAGATTCATACCCCGGACATGGCAGTCAAACCCAATAGATCAATTATTTTGTACAACCTCACCCATTATAGTGCAATTAACAGTTCCATTATTGTTGGGACATTTGGCAATAACATACTCATGCAATTGACCACATATTTGGCGTCCACATACCATAAAGTTTCTTATGTCCAGTTTATAAAACAAGCATGTATCAAAACAAGTAATAGGAAATCATGTGTTAGATCACAAAATCATAGTAAAAACAATCTGAAACGCTTATGTAGTAGTAACCGATAAGTTATTCGGTAAAACAAGCATGTATCAACATGTATTAGAAAACATTGGTAGATAATCAAAAGTATTTAGTAAAAACATTCATGTAACGCTATGTAGAAGTAACCGATAAGTTATTCGGTAAAAGCAAATCATGTATCAAAACATGTATTAGAAATCACGTGGTAGATAAGCAAAAGCTTTAGTAAAAACATTCATGTAACGCTTAAGTAGTAGTAACCGATAAGTTATTCGGTAAAACAAGCATGTATCAAACATGTATAATAAATCATGTTGTATATAAAGCAAAAACTTTAAGTAAAAACATTCATGTAACGCTTATGTAAGTAGTAACCTTAAGTAATTCGGTAAAACAAGCATGTATTCTCACCCCAAAAATAGTTTAAGAAAACCATTAAAAATGAAAAGGTGGGGCTATGAACTCACCTTGATGTTGCAGAGAAACTAGCAGAAATGCAAATAATAATCACAGCACAACGGAGAATGGAACAGCTCGACCAAGAAGATGCAGCTTAATCTAACGGCTATATCCTACTACCTAGGATAATGAATTTGGGTTCCCCGATACTTGGTTACGTCAACGCAACACGTTGATAAAGGATTGAGGTTTCAAGTTGGATGAGTTTTGGTGGGTGAGTAAATAAAATACACCAAAAGAATACTCAAAGTATGTAAGTAAAATCGAATATTACATATGAAAAAGAAAACAATTATATAATTCATGTGGTGAATTATATAATAAAGACAACAAACAAAGAAATAATCGCAACATATATTACATTACATGTATTATTTAATAAACGTACAAGAATATCGTAACAATATAATACGACACATTTTCGAAATCTCTTCACTAAATAAATAAAACGTTCTGCATAAAGTAACACACGTTCTAAAGTAACGAATTAGATAAATGACGTTTTTAAAGACTTTACAAAAGTTATAGTCTGGAATTATAAGATAATATTTTCTAATTTAGTATTTCGTTACGCGTTTTAACTAACTAGTATCTTTTTTATAAAGTATATATATCGTTTATTAACCGATTTATTGTAAACTCATAATTTAAAAAAACTTTAAAAACTATATAACTTTGTCCATTTTAACGGTTTTCTTAAATAATATAAACTTTAATGAAAATCACTAAATATAAGGATTTATTAGAAAATTTCGCATGACCTTGCCGTTAATACAACTTTACATTTTACAATCATCAACTTTTACCACTATTTAATCAAACAAGTTGCAAAATCGCACGTGGGTTTTCACATATATATTTAAACTAGACAAATATAAGAAACAAAAAATATATATATAAAACCAAACACACCATAATGGGTTGAACTAAACACCCTTTTAGGGAAGGGGCAGTTTATCACAAATCCAAACGCCCCTAAAGGCTGTTAAACAACAAACCAAACACCCTCTAAGGGCTGTTAAATGCAAAAACAAACACACCCTCGGCTAATTACTACAACCAAACGCAGCCATGTGTGGTCACAACCCAACCCGAACGCACCCTTTGTTGGCTGTTTTGGTGCGGCTGACCCGGAACCAAAACGCACCCTTTTCGGCTGTTTTTTAGAAACTCAACCCGACACGCACTTTAGCTGTGATTTTTCACAGCCAAACGCACCCCTTTCGCGGTGACAGAAAACCAAACGCCCCTTTACTGTTACTTATAACCAAACTCACCCTTGATGGCCAGATTCGCTCAACATACACCCTATTCGGGTCTGTTTCACAGCGAAACAAACACCCCTATACGGGCGTGTTTTTCAGCCGGGCATACCAACGAAACCATAAGCCGAAACTATCAATAAACACAACAAACACAACCCTCTAAACCTGAAGGATTTGGGGGCGAAGTGATGGTGGCGTCGGCGGTGTGGTGGTGGAGATAGCAGCGGCTGTGGCGATGTTGCCATGTGATGTGAGGTGTCAGATGGGTTTACGGCAGGGTGGTTATTGTGGCGAAGGGGTTGCAGTGTGGCTGGCAACAGTGTGAGAGTGCATGTCGGGACGGTGATTATAAAAATGGTGGTTTGGCGTGGAGATGGAGAGGTGGGTGACGGCGGATGAACGCAAGTGGTGTTTTGGCTAGGTTGTGGAGTGGGAGGGGAGACCACATGGTGGTGAGGATGGTTATGTTTGTAGATTATAGGAGAAGCGGGTGATAAGGACTGACGCAGCATGAGGCACGGCGGAGGTGCTGGAAGCGACGGTCGGCAGCCCCGCCGGAAAAAGATTTTTCCGTGGCCGTTGAAAGATTTTGTCGACGCCAGAAGTTGTGAGAGTGAGAGGGAGGGTGTGAGGGTTTTGTGTGTGTGTTATTATATAAAATAAATGAGTAAACTTATATATATATATATATATATATATATATATATATATATATATATAATATAAATATATAGTATAGAATATATAAAGTTATAAAATGAAATGCAATATGTATAATAGTTTAGGGTTACAAATGAAAATATTACCACAGGGACCAATGTGTTAATATTTTTGAGTAATCTTTTATAAAAATAGAGGTTCGTACTCTTTTAGCGACTAACGTATGATTCATCACACGAAACTTGCGCCATTGTATTTTCCAAAAATTATTCCAACAAAAACGAGTCTTTACTTGATAAATAATTTCATAATCATTTTTATAACACTATATAAAAAATGTTGTTATTATTTAGTGAACCGTTACGTCTCGTCCGAAATAAAAATAAAAAAAAATATCTAACCCATATATTCGCGTTTTTAATAATCGTTTCGAAATAAACGTTAAATATTTTATTAAATATTTTTATTAAATAGAGTGATAAATAAATATAAATTTAAATATTTTCGTGTCGGTACACGTTTAACTCAGTTTTTAAAAATTGCGAGTGTATTTCGGTCACTTTCTGCCCGGTTTCTGGGTCTCGGGCAAAACAAAAGTTTGCTGCAATATCGTTTACATCAAATGCTTAGGATCCTAATCGTGAAAGACCGTGATTTTAGTGGTTCGTTTTTGTATGAAATTCTATGATTAAATTATTTCCTTTTATCGTTTTCTGAATCAATAATTTAAAAATAAATTTAAAAACGAACAACATGTAATAATGAAATATGAATTATAGAAAATTAAATATATACCGAAAATTAACGGTGTTAAACATTTCATTACGAAATTCACTTGACTTTTGACAACATAGGCACACATGCTTTATGATTTCGGTATATGAGGATGATACCATTTCATGTACGAAATTCACTGACTTTTGACAACATAGGCACACATCTTATGAGTTTCTGATTGAAGATGAACACACTTTATTACGAAATCACTTTGGTAATGTTACAAGTGAGTCTTCCTTGTGAAGATGAACTAGTGTTGATGAACTCAGGTTTATAGTAGTAAGGATGACTCATTATTTTCACCTCACTTAGGTGATTTGAGATGTAATAGAACTATGATCACTAACAAGAGTGAATAATATAGAGGTTGATGATGGTAAAAAGTGAAATCTGTTGTTTCTAGTGAATAAGAATCACCTATGTGAGTTCTTGATATTAGTTAGATAAAGGAATATGTAGAAGATGTGTGTTTTCCCCTTCCTTTCTAATTCGTGCTCATCCGGACATAAATTGTGGAATAAAAAGAATAGGTGAAGAGAAATAACGACAGAATCTATGAGCTGCCAATGTTCATGACTGATTACGTTAGCATATGATGAATTGGGGGGAGTTTTTTTGGGGGTTTCTTCATTCCGCGAAGTTTATTAAGCTCTCTCGATTATTGCGATGTTCATTAACAATCAACGACGAGTATAGTTGTCTTAAAGGATGTAGCGGAAATGTGACGGAAGAATATTAACCATCTATATAATAATAGAGGCGTGACAAAGGTTTTTGTAAAACGACTTAGACATGAACAATGAGTGACATTTTAATATGCATTTCGCAAATTAAAAATGCTTAAACATTTCAGATGAAATGATTAAGTTGTTGAGATTTATCAGAATGTATCTAATAGTAACAAGACTATTAAAATGAGAATGATATGTTTATGAGATTTGTTTCATCATTCCTAGACCTAGACTTAAAAAGGTTAACGTTTGAGTGGTGTAGTGAGGATGCCGGCGATGTTGTCTTTTCAGACAGGAAATTTTTCGCTGAAGATATTTTCCTTTTGGACATTGACGCAAGAAAAGAAGACAAATTATGGATGATTTTTCTATCTAAATCGATGGATAATGTTCAATCCTCATTGTGGATTAAGAGTAAGCCATAACGATAAACATCATCGGACATTCCTAAGGGAATGGAAAAGACTAACGGACGTGAAAGTACTTAGTCTTAAGGTGTATATTAAAGATGCTACAAATCACTTATGTAGAAACTCGTAAGACCTTTGTCACGCGAAGGTTGATGTAAGCTTTTAGCTTTAGGAAGAGCATTTTAACATGTATTGTTAAAAGGCTTGAACATGAGCTTTCGGATATGACCTTTAACGTTTGCGATCGCAAGTTAAAGATACTTGAATATTTCGGATGAAATATTTAAGTTGTCAAACCTACTTGGAGGAGTGGTTAGACATGTTAGGCATTTAGCATTTAGGAATCATTTCATTTAGATAACTAATAAATATTTTATCAAATTTGCTAGAAAAAGACAGATGCCTAAAATGGACATGCATTAAATGATCTAAGTCAATAAAACGTAAAGCATCAAAGATCCGAAGACATATAATTACATTACATGTGAACAAGTAATCATCTTGAAACATTAAAGCACATAGGTGAGATGCATTGTGTCTAGATTGACTTAGGAAAAGCCTAATTTCTACGGGCTTAGTGTGTGCTCCTAATGATATACAAAGTTTATCGATGTAGACTATCATTAGGCATGTTTAGGAAGAGCTATTTAATCAAATTTAGAGAATAATATGAGACAGAAATCACTAGTGGTTTAATACACCGATACCCAACTTCACCTCTTGTAAGCAATTCAACAGTTAGGTCAAACTGAATTTCTAGTGCAATAGATTCTCCAGTAGTCATTCTTATGTTAGACAAAATAGAGTTCTTATATTTGCCTAATGTAAAGTGATATAAATATAGAATTTGTATTATCTTTACATAGAGTGCCTAACGAGACTCAACTAATCATACATTAATTCTGGTTTTGCGATAATCTTAATAAAGATGTGTGTATATAGCGTAATCTAAAGAGTATTAATCTTTTGTTACAAGATCGAAAGGTTTTTGTTTTTTGATTACATATTGCTTGTTTTGAGAAGTCATATACGTAGGTCATCTTACATGTGCAATGTCACATGTGATAATTAAATGTCTGTTTAGTTTTTCAACAGCCAAGAGATGATCTTTATTTGTGACAAGATAAATTAAATAGAGAGTTTTTAAGAATCCTCCGCCTTCCATCATTTGAAATGAATCTCATCATATTATTTATCTAATTGATTTTGTGATTCTTAATGATAAAAATGATTGTATAGAGACAATTTTAATTTTTTTAAACAAATATCTTTTCCTAAATTATTGATTCCATATTAATAAATTATTTTTACATGTTATGCATTTATACATATTTTGATAGGTTTTTTTTTCAATCAATACTTAAATTTTTTTAAATATATGTATCCTTATTTTCTTGTAACACAACCATTTATGCTACGAAGAAAAATGCATAGGATATATATTATCATTTATCAATCGTTTAATACGAGAAGTCCATAAAATCTTTAAACATAATGTTTCCCAAACATCATGTTATCCAAGGTAAATAAACAAGAATATTATTTTTATTTTAGAATTTTAGTTAAAATGAATTTTATGCTATGAGGTATGCATTTAGTTGTTATGAGAAAGTTTAATATAGTTAGTGATGCTCGAGTTTTTTTTATGAATGAACATTTACCAATTGCATTGCAATGTAAATTGCTTGAATATTTCTAAGAACCATCCAAATCAACAATTCTACTACATTGTGTATTTATGCATGTATTAAATATATTAGTAATAAAATTTGGAACACAGTCATTAGCACCAAGTTAAACTCAAAATGGACATCATCACACAATGTGAGTAATGACCGATGCATATTCATTTTCATCTAGAAAAATGTATTATTTCATATCAATCAAGTGAGATTGAAGTTTAGTAGATCATGAAGATATCTTTGTTATGTTTGATATAATCTTGAAACAAACAAATAAGAATCCGATTTCATGTCCATACACAAAAACTTGTCAACTAGATTCAATAAAAGATATCAATCATAATTTGAATAACGAATTGATATATTCTCGAAATCTTTATTGACCCTCACGAACACTCATTTAAAGAAAATAAATAAATATTTAAATAGTGTGTTCTATTAATCCCAAGATTAGTTGTAAGGCAAGGTTGATGAATAATGATAAGTTAATATCATATTTCAAGATTGTCGTAAATTTTACTTTTGCAAAAACCTAATTTGTTGTTAGTATACTATGCAAAAAACAAAAAAAAAAAAAAATTTAAAGTTTTGACATTTTATGAGTATATATATAACAACTCAGAATTTTCATCAACCTATTTTACTATTATCATAATTGTACAGGGAAATTTTTCGCTTTATTACATTACTTGCATTGTCAATATCTCAATATATAATGTAACTTGCATAACTAAAGTAGACGAGCCCCACGCAACCAATCTAAGGCAATCCTGTCTTCAATATCTGTCCAAGCAAACTTCACAATATGGTCAAGTCCAATATCATCATATCCTTAATTACAGAAGTACATTATATCCTATAATGTTACCATTTTCGCAACCGTTAATCAAAAAACGTGCTTAAACCTTTAATCATATACCTCTAAAACCCTAATTCCATGAAAAGTTATTATCTAAAGTGAATGAACAAGCTACTAAAGTATAGAATACAAGTAACATAACAACTCATTAGAATATAAACTCCCTCCCAAATCAAAAGTACAAACCTTATAAGCCAATATACAAATCAATAAGCATGATCACTAAAATAGCCGTTTTACCTCCGTTTACTCCAAAAACATAAGAAAAAAAAAAAAAAAAGAAAAAAAAAGAAAAAAAAATTTTTCACCACTCACTCTTGTGCAAGCAACTATCACTCAATATACAAAGTGTAACCGTAATATTCCACTCATAAGCTTCATACACATTTTACACCTCAAAACCCTAATTCAAAACTCAGAAACCCCTAAACCCGAGCTAAATACTACAACTATGATCCGTTTCTTCGTTTTTATCCATTTTAAACCTCAACCACCACTCAAATAAGTTGTAATAAACTTATTTTACAACTATGTTCAATCAATTTTATCATTATTGCCATCATCTTATATCCTTTACAAAAATTAATCCGATAAACCCTAACATACCTAAAATCTATCATTCGACTCGTTTACTCGTTTTACCATATTAAACCACCAACAATTAATCAAGTGCCATATAAACTATATGATAAGATTTATAAATAACACAATCTACATTTCCTACAATGACAAAGACATATCAAGCTAAGAAAACCCTAATGATCCTATACGTGGCCCTAATTTGACCCGCGCTTATTTTACTCATTTGACCATTTTAACTCAACCACTTACCAAATCTTGATATAATCATCTCTAGAACATAAACAAAACATTTCCTAATCAACTTACACGAAATACAAACATGGAAAACCAAAAAACCCTAAACGAACTCATATGACCCGCAACCCATTTCCAGTCTCGAATTTAACCCATTAAAACTCAAACCATGTTCAAGCACCTCCAAGACCAGCTAAATTGACCCTCCTAATCAGCATACCCATCTGCATTAGCCTTCCTTTGGTCCAAATTAAAGCCACATGACCCCTTGATGACTCATTTTAGTCGCGACATCATCTAAGGCCTCCAACACCTTCACTTTAGTTTCTAGACCTCCACACTCATAATCTAGACTTCACACATCATCTACTAGCATATACATATGTCTAATATTAGACCTTGAAGCTTGCTTAACCTCCTTACCTCCATTCGCCTATAAATAGGAAGCAAAACCCTTCATTCATCTTCATCCCCC
The DNA here is from genome assembly GCA_026074375.1 of Tanacetum coccineum. NCBI lineage: Eukaryota > Viridiplantae > Streptophyta > Magnoliopsida > Asterales > Asteraceae > Tanacetum > Tanacetum coccineum. The sequence continues at coordinate 70,063 of BQNB010008827.1, forward strand.
ACTTCTTCTTCTATAACATAATTGAGCAAACATTCTTTGCTCTATATGATCCTAGGATCATCTAAGAAGATCATTCAAGCAAATCTTTGAATATTTGAAGCCCCGAGAACAAGATACAACACGTACGAGTGGAAATACTACCCGAAACGACCCATTTCCACCATTTTTGATCCTTGAAGCCAACGCCAGGTTCTAAAGGATAATACTTCTGCTCCTACACTCTTAAAATTATTCATATGATCATACATAAACTCTTGTTAAAGTTTCATAACTCAATTCATGCTCATTTTCCATTTTTATCCAAAACCGTACACCCAAAACCCTAATTTTATGTCTATACTTAATCTATAAACTAAACTTGTAAAGAATTTTTATAATCTAATTCCCACTAAGCTTAAACTAACATTAAAAATAAGTGCTTTGATAAATGTCATGAAAGAATTTTGAGCTTAAAACGCCCGTGTTTTTATTTTAAAAAACCCTAATTTTGACCCTTTTGCTTCCTAGCTTAACTGTATAGTTTAGTTTAAACCTTCAGTGCATTAAAAATATTCATATTTTTAGTTTATTAAAACTTATAAAATGTACTATTTGAAATGTTAAAATAAGCTTGCATGGTAATTTTGTGACTATGTTTTACAAAAGTATTCCTATGCAAGGGTATATATCGAAACTTTCTTGAATTATAACTAGAAGGCTGAATATGTCATTTATCAATTATAACTATAAGGTCCTATTATGTCACTTCCAAAGTACAAGGTTTACTTTGTATATGTTTTAAACTTGAAGGACCAAACTCGTAAAAATGCAAACCCTAAAGGTACATTTTGCCACTTTTCATTCTCAAGGGTCTAAAATGTAACATTTTGAAAAAGTATAAAAACATATTTAAAACCTTACAAGACATAACTTTAATTAACGCTTCTCGTGCTTAACATTTCCAGATATTGATTAAAATGCTTAAAACCGATTATATCGTATCACAATACTATGAGTCTCATATTTAAGAGGTGTCATCTTGGTATTACGTTCTGAACTGGTTCGTTGGTTTACGAATTTAAAGTGCCCTTCTCCCTCAAACTTTTACTGAATGACGTCTGAATATTATGTCCCCGAACGGGAGATACAATAATTCCAAACTTTCCAAGCACACACATAACAATATTAGACTCTCTGAACTCAAAGTTTCTGAGAGTACAAACTTCCCTAAACTTGACATATTTACTCAGGTTGCGTGACGTGGCTGTTTACTATCATTTTACTATAACAACCTTTCCCGTTAAGATTGTGATAAGGTCGTCAACTTTTATTCTGAAATAATTATTGCATCCACTACAGGTGAGATTCATAACCTCGCCTTTACTTATTTACATGTTTTATAAACCCGCGAGGGGGATACATGCTTGTTTACAAACTCTTTTACATACTCGTTTATCTTATAACAATGTGATTGCTTTTTAAGGACTTAGTGAGTTCATAGCCTCACTTTTAATCTCTTAATGATTTCATAAACCCATGAGGGGGATGCATGCAATAAATTACGAATACAAGTGTTTACATGTTATATGCTAATCTGGATAATACCATTACGACTAATGTCAAAGTCCTTATTCTAAAAGTCCCGTCAATATCATGACCATTAATCCACTTACGGGTTGAGACGCGAATATTGTGATAGATCTATCGGCGATTGGCAAATCCAGTTAGTGTTAGCTGGTTAGGTAACCAAACACACTATCTTTGAATTACATAGTATATGGCAATTACCTACACCGATGGCCATTATCTCTTTCCTCTCTCCTTCTATATATATATATATATATAATATATATATATATACATATATAATAAAAAATATAGTATATATATATATATCACATCATTGTAGGGTAAATATAAATTATTACACTAGTCAGTTTGTGTGCCATGAGCTTAGACCAAACAAGGAACATGATCAATCAGACCAAACAGACCAAACAAGACAATAACGCAGTAATACACTTTTACTATGATAATTGTATTCGTTGTAATTATTACAAATAACGGGTATATAATAACGTGACCCAGATCATAACAATACCATTTTTATAAATAATTTTTAGTACAATAATTAAACTATGACTTGTATTCAAACCTGTTTATCAAACTATGAATTTCACTCAACCTTTGTTTTGACTATTTAGCAAGATTATCATGGTTATAGAGCAATATACGGCCAAAAAAAAAAAATAAAAAAAAAAAAAAAAAACGGATGGCATGGACTCGAAATGGATAAACATCTTATCAATTCAACATTGTATGTAACTAGATTTTGGGACCTGCCTTTGTAAAACTTTGATTTGAAATGAATGATAATGTATCTTTTTGAACAAACGTCTCTTTGGGTCGTTTTCTATGATTATGATTGTTGTTTCCATGAAGTAATACCCCGAATAGCTTCCCTCCTATATTAAAAAATGGGGGTGTTATAATTGGTATCATTGCCATGGTTATAGAGAACAAGGTGCAAACCTTAACTATGACACATTTCTTTTTCTAGCCATCAAATTCCTCTGTGCCACTACATTCCGTAACATGTATGAAATATACATAGCATTAAACTATTACATAAATAACATATGTTTATTTATACTGGTTGTTAACAGAACAATTTCTTCCCCAACCTGCTCTACTTTCTGATTAATGAGGAAAGCTTTTACCTCTATGAATATTCTTAACAACACTTCGTTCTCATCGATTATTTTTCCAGCTCAACAGAAGCATTTTCTTTTAGAACTCAATTGAAAACTCTACCGATAAATATGATCCCAACGTAATCTCACCTTTCTACCAAAATGCCATGTTTTAAAGAACGTACAAGCATTTATCTAAGGAATTACCCTATTACACCACCATATCCTATACTTCACAGCTATATTGACTCCTATCTCCGGTATTCACCACCCTCACGTACTTTTGAATCCTCGATAATTTCTTTGTTCCTGAATAATTAATACCACCTAAGAAACGAATTTGTTCCCCATCTTCCCTCCTCACTACGTTAACTAATGCCATCACCAGAATTAAACCCGTAATTTGTCATCTACCATTCTCCTCAGTTTTATACTCCCTAACCCCACCTCAGATATTTGAAATAGGGAAATGTTCAACTAAGATATATTTGAAACATCACGAGGAACAAGTCGAAAATATTTTGAATTACTTATAAGAACTATCTTTTCACCGTATTGAGAAAATGGAAGAAGGACGTATTAATAGAATGATCACACAAAGGAATAGTGACGAACTAAAAATCGAACTTGAGAGAGTCCGTTCTCAGATTATCAAACTTCAAAAAAAGAAATTAGGGCAAAAAGATAAGGTTACTTTTGCTCACTACAGAATTTCCGATCTTGAACAAATCATTGAGAAAATTCAAGCTCGTCACCAAACAGATCAGGAGGATCTTTAGGATGTCATCTACCGCTCAAAATCTACAAACTAGTTATAAGCTTTATCTTAGCAACGGGATGTTGAATAAATAAAAACGCTTGTCCAAAAAAAAATCTTGACTATGTTCATAAAAAAAGACAAGTTAATTATAAGGTCAATCCCTTTTTCGTACTTATTTCATAAAACCAACTTATCTCTCTTTCATCACCATCTCCATCATTTGCATCATTATCTCCGTCTTCATCATTATACCATAAACTCTAAGTGCTTAAAATTCAAAAAATAAGCATTACTCTTTCTTTTATTACCTTTCATAACTTGTGATTCTTATTACGTATTCTCTTATGTTGATAGAATGCCTCCCAAAAGGACGTCAACATCCGAAACACCAACCATAAACTTTAGCTGCCATCCATCAACTGATTAATGATGGCATTTCACAGCTTCTTAAAGCACAAGCTGCATCAATGACAAGTGATAGTAATCCCAATAGAACACCGACCTTACTGGACTCCTGTAGAAAAACGGAAACTAACAAAATAAGTTGCGTTTAGCTGTCAAGCTTCTACATCAATTAGTAACTGAAGGATCATGACCTCATTCGCTGGTTTTGAGCAGACTAATCGGTATAATCCTCGTAGCAACTGTGCGAGGAAAACAAAGTGGCATTTTCTACCGTACTCTTAACCGATAATGCCCTGTCCTGGTGGAATTCAAACGCTCAACCTATGAATAGAATCAAGCCAATCAAATCACTTGGATCGAATTGAAAAGACTCTTAACCAATAAGTATTGCCCTCGAACTGAAGTCAAGAAGATGGAAGACGAATTTTACAACTTAGTTGTGAAAGGAAATGATCTTAAGACTTACATTAGGAGATTTTAAGAATTAGCCGTCTTATGCCCAAACATGGTACCAAACGCCGAGAAACTTATGGAAGGGTCTTCATCAATGGATTACCTAGAAGTATTGAAGGAAACCATTACTGCCTCGAAGCCTCAGACTTTTGAGGAAGCCATCAACATAACCCAGAGATTAATGGATCAGATAATTAAGCTGTGATATTGTGCAGAACCAATGATCACAAACGAAAGTTTAAGATAACAGAAACATCATCGACAACAACAACTACCAAATAATTCATAACAACAATAACCACTCCAACAATCGCAACAATGAAACATCAAAATAACCATTAACAATCACAACTCATAACAATGATATACCACCACCAATCAGAATATACGACAAGAAGCCGACAGAAAATTTTAATACTGCCACCAACGATATACAAGAAATCGTCCTTTGTGCGAAAGATTCACCCTACATCACATAGTCCATGTACTGTCAAGTAATCAAACTTGCACAAGATAGGACATCTAATCAAGAACTGCAGGAGCAAAAGACCAACCACTAGAAATAATCTTCAAACAATATATGTAACTTGTAATACATGTGGAAAGAAAGGACATTATGCGAATCAATGCTCTAAAGCAAAGAACCGGGCCACAAGAAAGCATACTTAGAGACAAGCTTGCTTTTTGTACACTCTAGAATTTCTACCCTAGAAACAACTCTCGAGGATATTCAAGTTTCATCAGAATCTTCTCCAATCTGAAAACCCCAATCATCAAGCTACAATCCTTGTCGTTTGTTACTTTTATCCTACTACAAGATACTTAGCATAAGTATCAACTCTTTTAGAGTTTCATATGTAAAGCTATCCATGAAAAAATAAATGTGATGAATTCGTTACATCTTGTTAACTGATTTATATCAAAATTCGCATCGATTATCATCTATTAGTTCAAACTCTGAATACTCTCCTCATACCTTTATTATCAGCCCCGATTATATGGGCGTCAGTACAATCAACATCTGAATATTAATCTAACCAATTCATGATCATATCATTTTTCACACATACCATAGCATTTTATTTATGCTTATGTAAGACGATTATGTATCATCATATGAAATGAATTAGGTCACTTCTCATTTGAATAAGGAAATTATAAATCTCCGAACTATGAATTTATAAATTCTCAGTTACAAGGAGTTGGACGCTTCTTTTTGTAAGTGATAAATTATAAATAAGCAGGCTTAAGTATATAACATACGTACAAACAAGTTTCCTTCAATCCGTTTGTATAAATAATTCATTTTCTTTACTTAATCATTATCATTATTACCTTTATCATCTATTCATCCCAAATCTGTATCCCACATGATTAGCATTCTTATTCGATGATTAACTTTTAAAGGTTAATGGATAACGATTCTTTACGATCAGAGTGGCACAACATAAGCGTGGTGGGCCCATAACCCACAGGTTCTACAAATCAAAGTATCCCATCCACCCATGTTCTTGGAAGTAAGTAGACGTGTGAAAGGAGGTAATTATAATTATGGTGTGCAACATAATTATAAATGCATCACACATGTGGACTTGTGACCTTGATTAACCTAACATAAAAATCAAATTCATACCTAGTACCTACATCTATTCCCAAACAATACCACTATAATTTTCAATTAAATCTCAAGACGAGATTTCTGTAAGGGGTGGAGACTATAACAACCTATAATTTTCATCAAATACAAAATCAACCTATTTTACTATGATCACAATTATACGGGGAAATTTTTCGCTTTATTACATTACTTGCATTGCTAATATCTCAATATGCAATGTAACTTGCATAACTAAAGTAGACAAGCTCATACAACCTACCTATGCCATCCTATCTTTATATATGTCAAGAAAACATTATAATATGTCAAGTCAATATCCTAATATCATTATTACAAAGTACATTACTCATATAATGTGTCATTTGCAACATTATATCAAAACGGGATTTAAACCGTTATCGTATGCCACTAAACCCTAACTTCATGAAAAGTTAACATCTAAAGTGAATGCATAAGCTACTAAAGCATATGTACAAACAATATAACATCTCATTTGAAATATAAAATCTCTTCAAGTCAAGGTACAAGTCTTTAAAAGCTCAATATACAAGTCATTAAGCATGATCTCCAAAATAGCCGATTTACCTCTGTTTTCATTCTAGTTTCTTCACCACCACTTTTGTACAAGCTACTACACTCAATATACAATGTGTAAACCCTAATTATTCTATTCATAAGCTCCTAATTCAAAAGTCAGAAACCCTAACCCGAGCAAAATACTAAACTATGACCCGTTCCTTCGTTTTTATCCATTTTAAACCTAAACCAACACTCAAATAAGTTGTAATAACATAAATTACAACATTACTAATCATATACAATAATTAATTCATCATTTCATTTCATTTATATGCAAATCGAATCCAAGAAACCCTAAACATACCCAAATGGATCATTTGACCCGTTTACTCGTTTCTAACCATGTTATTCCCGAACAATTAACCAAGTGCCATTGTAAACTCATGATATGAGTTAACAATCCATTATCGTCAATCCATAATTATTCTCAAAATAATTATTTAATACTTGATTGATGTAAACATTTAATCGTTTGATGCCCGTTTACATTGATTGATCATTTTTAGCTTACGCGATTTAACTTAACAATAACGATTAAAAGCAAGCGCGTACAATACTAAAAATACATAGTAGATTTATCGACGTCGTTAATGACTTGAAAACACAGGGTGTTATATTTACTCATTTACAACTCGTTTTAACCCAAACCATTTGCTAATTTCCATTGATAAGCTTTAATACAAACCTTAAGGACATGTTTCAATCATTCTTTGATCAATGCCCATGAAATATAAGCCAAGAAAGTGAGTTCGAACCCATAATAACCCAAACAGACCCGCGGCTTGTTTTGCTTGCATTTTGACCCATTTTGAACTCTTCTTTGCACACAAGCACCTCCATGACTCACCCACATGTCTCCCAAGCTGCTTACCCACCTGCTACAACATCTCTTTGGTCCAAATTGAAGCCACATCTCCTCTTTTGTGTTCATATCAGCCGCGGCATGCTCCCATGGTGTCCAACACCTTCACTCTACATCCTAGACCTCCACAACTCCTTTCATAGCCTCAACACATCATATTCTAGCTCTTACACATGTCTTGATCAGATCATAGAAGTTCCTTAACCCCCTTGCCTCCATTCGACTATAAATAGGACCTTCCATGCTTCATTCAAACTCGCACCCCATCTTCTCTATCTATAACCTAAGTGAGAAACTATTCTCTGCTCCATTTGATCCTAGTATCATCTAATAAGATCAAGAAGCGAAGCCTTGAAGAATTGAAGCCCCGGAGTAAAGAAACTAGGCGTAAGAAGTGTTTTCGATCCAAAACGACCCATACGACTCCATTATTGCTCTTTGAAGCTCAAACCCAGGTTCTAAGGATTACACTTCTGCTCATATGCCTTTATAATGTTCATATGATCCTAAATATACTCTTGTTAAAGTTTTATAACTCAATTCATGCTCATTTTCCATTTTGATCCAAAACCGTACGCCCGAAACCCTAATTTCGCGTTTTTCTTAAAACTAAATGTCATAATGGTTAAATGTTGTTATAATCTATCCTAGCATGCTTAACTAATGTTAAAATAACCACTTTATTGATTATTAAAGGAATTTGAACTTAAAACCCGCGCGTTTACGTTTTGAAACCCTAATTTAACCCGTTTTGCTTCCTAGCTTAACGAATTGTTATTTTAAACTTTCGTTGCATTAAACCTTCATATTTTAGCTTATATTAATAATATATAACCTGCTAATATCATTTAGAAACTTAAAATGAGATTGCATGGCATTTTGGACTTGTTTTGCAAAAGTATTCCATGCAAGGGGTATATATCGTAACTTTTTGAAATTAATAACTAGAATATGTCATTTTATCAAAGTTATAACTATAGGGATCTATTATGTCACTTTCCAAAGTACAAGGTTTACTTTGTATATCTTTTAAACTTGAAGGACCAAACTCGTAAAAGTGCAAACTCCAAGGGTATATTTTTCCATTTTTCATTCCTAAGGGTCTAAAATGTAACATTTTGAAAAAGTATAAAAACATGTTTAAAACCTTACAAGACATAACTTTAATTAATGCTTTTCGTGCTTATCATTTCCAGATATTGATCAAAACGCTTAAAACCGATTATATCGTATCACAATACTAGGGAGCTTCATATTAAGGGGTTTCATCTTGGTATTACGTTCTCACTGAGTTGTTGGGTTTATGATTTAAAGTGCCCTAGCTCCTCAAACGTTTACTGAATGACTTCTGAATTATGATGGCCCGAACGGTGATTCAATAATTCCAAACTTTCCAATCAAACTCATAACAATATTAGACTCTCTGAACCAAAGTTCTAGAGTACAATCTTCCTAAGACTTGACATATTTACTCAGGTTGCGTGACGTGGCTGTTTACTATCATTTTTCTATATCAACCTTTCTCGTTAAGATTGTGATAAGGTCGTCCGCTTTCATTTTAGAATATTTATTGCATCTACCTATCAGGTGAGATTCATAGCCTCGCTTTTACCTATTTACATGTTTTATAAACCAGCGAGGGGGATACATGCTCAATTGTTTTTAATATACACAAGTACTTAAAACCAATATTGTGACGTTCATAACCTCGCCTTTACTTATTTACATGTTTTATAAACCCGCGAGGGGGATACATGCTTGTTACAAACTCTTTTATATACTTTATACACAAGTACTTAAAACCGATATTGTGAGATTCATAACCTCGCCTTTATCATTTACATGTTTTATAAACCCGCGAGGGGGATACATGCTTGTTACAAACTCTTTTACATACTTTATACACAAGTACTTAAAACCGATATTGTGAGATTCATAACCTCGCCTTTATCATTTACATGTTTTATAAACCCGCGAGGGGGATACATGCTTGTTACAAACTCTTTTACATACTTTATAACAATGTGATTACTCTTTTACAAACTCTTTTACATACTTTTTACATACTCGTTTATCTTATAACAATGTGATTACTTTTCAAAGGCTTAATGAATTCATAACCCCATATTTCAATCTTTAAAATGACACTTTTAGTCCTTTTAGTTATAAGTTTCTAAAATTTATGATATATACCCCTTGCATGGATTATAATTACAAAACATGTCCAAATTGCCATGCAAGCTTAATTTAACATTTCAATAGTCATTTATAAGTTATAATAAACTAAAATATGAAGATTTAACACAACGCAAGTTTAAATTAACGATTCGTTAAGCTAGGAAGTAAAACGGGTCATATTAGGGTTTTAAAATGAAAACGCGCGGGTTTTAAGATCAAATTCTCTTATGACTTATCAAAGCACTTATTTTAACATTATATAAGCTTATTAGGATAGATTATAACAATAGTTTACAAGTTTAGCTCATAGTTTAAGTAAAAACATGAAATTAGGGTTTCGGGTGTACGGTTTTGGATCAAAAAGGCATAACACTTAGGTTTTTGAGTTCAAAGCTTTATATTATGATTTTTGCAAGATCATATGAACATTATGACGTTATAAAAGCAGATCATAAGTTTAGAGAACCTGGTTTGAGCTTATAGCTTGGAAACGGGTCAGAATCGGGACTTTCGGCTTCGTACGGCTAGAGTAACGACTCCGGGGCTTCGTTTTCTTCAGGGCTTCACTTCTTGAACGTCTTTTATGATCCTAGGATCATATGGGAGCAAATTATTGCTGCCTTAAGGGTTATAGTGAGAAGATGGTGGGTGCAAGTTGGAATGAACACACTATGCCCCTTTATACCCATTTGAAGTAGCAAGGAGTAAGCAAAGCTTATGATCTGGTTTTGACACATAGAGGGTCTAGTTAGGGATGTGGAGAAGCTATTATATGAGTTGTATAAGCTAGGGAGTAGCTTTGGTGAGGTGTTGCTCTCTTTCTTTGCCGCGGCTAAGCACTAGAAGGAACAAGAAGTTTTTTGTGATTTTTAAACAATATAATGTAAGAATATTGAAGTGAGGTGCTTGTACTGCCTTAGAATAAAATTTATTAGTCATGGAGGTGCTTGATTGCAAGAAAAATAGTTAAAATGGGTTATTTTGCAAGTGTTTTAGTTTCGGGTTCACTAGGGCTCATTTAGGGTTCGAGTTGAGTTTTCTAGCTTGTATTTGTTTACATTTGATTAGGAATGATTAGGTTACTGATCTTGGATTATATTAAGGATTATAATCAAGATTTGATAGGTGGTTTGAGTTAAAATGGGTAGAAAATGAGAAAATGGGTCAAAGTCACAATTAGGGCACAATTAGGGTTTTCTGGATTTATTTCTTGGATAATTGAAGTAGAATGATGAAATGATGATGGAGTATGATTTAGGATGTTGTAATTCATGCTATTATAACTTATTTAAGAGTTGGTTTAGGTTTACAATGTATAAAAATCAAGAAATGGGTCATGGTTTAGAAACTAGCTCGGTTTTAGGGTTTAGGGTTTAGGGTTTTGAATTAGGGTTTTGAGTGTAAAAAGATGTATGAAAGCTTATGAATAGAATATTTAGCGTTTATACATTATATAATGAGTGTAGTAGCTTGTACACAAGTGGTAGTGAAGAAATGAGGATGAAAACAGAGGTAAAACGGCTATTTTAGGGATTGAGCTTAATGACTTATGCATTGAGCTTTTAAGGACTTGTACTTTGATTTAAATAGATTATATATTTCAAATGAGATGTTATATTACTTGTACATATGCTTTAGTAGCTTGTACATTCACTTTAGGTGTTAACCTTTTCATGAGGTTAGGGTTTAGGGCATCCGATAATGGTTTAAAGCCCGTTTTGATATGATGTTGCAAATGGTATCTTATAGGAATAATGTATCTTGTAATAATGATATTATGATATTGACTTGATTCGTTATGATGTTTGCTTGACATATATGAAGATAGGATTGCCATACGTAGGTTGTTCGAGTCCGTTAACTTGAGTTATGCAGGTTATATTGCATATTGAAATATTGGCAAAGTAATGTAATTGAATAAATGCGAAAATTTTCCCTGAAAATAGGTGAGTTTCATATGTAACTGATAGATTGTACATCATCTAACTTAATTGATGGATATTTACTTTATGAAAAATGCGGGTTGTTATTATAGTCACTTCATTACTATTGTTATGAAGACAATTTCCAGTGCAATGTCCCAACTATGGTTTCAATTAACTGGTTTTAAGCGTCGATAGACTTGAATGTGAATATACAGTCTATCCTATACTTCCTGCGATTTCGAATTCTAGTCCCAAATCCTCTGGGAGGTAGGCTATCAAGGTTGCAGTGATTTAATCTCTCATACTATTCCCAAAATCATATCTAATAATATATAAAGATTATAACACCTCTGAAAGATGTTTCTGTTGCTTTTTTAAGTATCGAGTGATTTGTGTGGTGACCGGTCAGTTACACCAGGTAATATTAAAGTTAGGGTTTTAAAGGCACTTAGGGTAATTATATGTTGCCGAGCCCATTATGCCTCGGCTAGGTCTTGGGCCTCACACACATACGACAACTCCACACACATGACTTGCCGAGCCCATTGGGCCTCGGTTGGTCTCTTGGGCTACACGGTCCATGTAACAAACAACCATAAGCCCAAATTAAATTAACTCATAAGCCCATACTTAAACCGAAATTATCTATGCCCTAACTTGTCGTGATATTAAATTCATAGGTTTTCTTGTCGTGATTTTATTGTTTATTAAAATTCTAAATTTCATGGTATTTTCATGTGGGTTTTACACAACTAATCAAAATCTATAAATTCTAGCTGTTCAAATGAAATGAATTACCACAGTTTCAAACTATGGTTACTCATGACCTTAAACTTGATTTCTAAATTTTAAAAAACTTGAAACAATTGACTTTAGGACTAAATCTAAGCTTGTTAAAACAGATTCAAGAGCCAAAGTGGCTTAGGCAGCACTAACACTTGTTAGTGCTGCTTGTGCCAAACACCCCCTTAAGTTTTGATTTCCCATTTAAAAGCTACAAAAGAGTGAATTAAGCTAAGATATATAAAAATAAAACTTGATAAGCTATTTAAGCAACATAATAAGCACAAGACATAAGTAAATAAGCACATTAGCAGAAATTAAGCAATAAGCAGGCAAATAAGCTAAAGAATGAAAATGAGCTAGAAGAGTAAAAATTGAATTGTACCTTATCCCTTGCTCAAAACAGGGATGTAATTTGCTTTTTCAAGCTTAATCTACAAGCTCAGCTTATACAATAAGCTGTAAATACCCATAAGCCCTTCCATTTTAGGCTTATCATCCAAAAGCTTAAACCGGCATTTTCTTTTGAGTGTATAAAACAAAAAACTCAGTGACTTATAAGAACTTAAAGAGCTTATAAAAATTTGGCATAAGAGTGAAACAAGTTAACATAAACCTTAAAAACTAAAATTTTCATTAAACATTAAAAGATTACAATGCTTGAAAGGAAAGTACAATAAAGTGATTTAAAAGCTGTAAAATACAATAAGCTAAACTAAATTACTACTTATAAAAACTAGATACTATATTGGCTGCCCTAATGGCCTATTTATAGTACGAATAAGAGAGTTCTAGGTCTTCTTCTTGTGTTTCTTCTGTGAGAGGTTTAAGAGTGTTTCCCAAGCCATTCAATCCAAGCCCTTGATCTCCAATTTATGCTTCTTCAAACCTATCATAGCCCTTGATTGCCTTCGTCTAATAAAATTCTAAGGGATTGCCAAGGTGGCTTTGTTTTTATCTAGGGTGGGGTTTAGGAGGGGGGTGATCTTTGTTTGTCGATTTGTAAAGAAAAAGAGGGAAAACTATGGGTGAATAGTGTTGCCGGGAAAAGGGTTTGGTTTGTTTGACTGGGTTTTGGGATAACGGGGTTAATGGTTTAAGGGTAAAGGGGTTAGGTTGAGGGACTAACATTGTTAGTCCTTAAGGACTAACGGTGTAAAACTTTAAGGACTAACTATCTAAAGGGAAATAAGATGTATGGTTAAGTGTTGTTGGGCTTAGGATTGGGCCAGTTTTAAAATAAAATGGGTTTAAAGGGATCTTGGGCTTTTTTAACTTATAAGACTTGATTTTAAGGGTTTAATGGGTTGGCCCGACCCATTAAATGGGTGCGGGTTAGCCCATTTAAGATTGCTTATGTCCTCGGCTTCGATCTTTAACTTTTAACTTTGACTTTGACTTTTTGGTTAACTTTGACTTTTTCCTGGTTGACTTGACTTTTCACGCTCTTTTCATTCCCGTGCTCGGTTTTGTTCATTTTGCCTTGATTTTTGTCTTTTAGTGAATATTCGATGCCTGCACAATATATAAAGCAAAACAAGCATATATTTGGCATTTTATGTCTGTTTTTGGTCATTTAGGCTCGCTTTAATAGATAAATAGTATGTGTAATTAAGCACATACCAGCAACAAAAATGTTTTTAACACAGGAGGTCGACAAGTCAGTGTACCAAGTCAATAAACATACACATAATGGCTATTTAGGTGAATTCCTAAATGTTGCCTTCTCGAACCATCTATTCCTGCTAATAAATTAGGTCTCAAAATGATGTACAAGCCAAGTTCTAAAGTCTACAATACTACCGGCACACTCAATATTTTGGTGGATTTTTGTATAATGAGATGAAAACGGAACATTAGGCTTAAACCTCGCCAAGTAATAATAAAGGGTAATGTGCATTCAGCAAAGATTAATTCTAGTTCAGTAAGAAAAATATGTCAAAATTTTTAAAATTTGCACCATTTTTCAAAGAAAACTAGAAAATTGAAGGCAAGAATGGGTCAAGTGGTAATTCTACTCCTATACCCCCTACTTATTTTGTATAATGTCCCTATTGTATATTAAGGAAATGAAATAAACAAGAAGAGTATAATTTAAACAAGAAACTCCCTTGAGCTTAGCTTCTGAACATATACAATGTAATAAGCCGGCGGAGAAATTTAGAAAATCTCCATCTCGAGCAAGCTTATTTTCCCCTGTGATCACTAAAACAAACTAACAACAAGAAATACAAACCTAACTCACTTTCGTAAGAATCACGGTTGCATTTAGCATATGCAACAAGCCTTTTAAACCACTTGGTGGCCCAAGTTGACGAGTGAAGCCTCGTGAGGATTTCCAGAGAACATACCCACAAAGTTCATTTAGATATACAAGGTTTAGCAATGCGTTAAAACTTTATTTTAAGGTTTTTCAGAAAGAGGTTACGACGTAACTCTGGTGGTTACGCCGTAATCATGTGGTATTTTTAAAATTTTTGTTTATAAGTTTACGGCGTAACCATAAGAAGGTTTACGTCGTAATTATATAGGTTACGGCGTAACCATGTACATTACGCCGTAACTGCTGCTAAATCAGCAAAGCTACCACACAATTACGGGTTGAGTCGGTCTCGAAAGTTGCCTCCTAACTACTGGAACTTGCAAAACAAAGTGAAACATGCAAAACCAACTAATATGCGGAAAATGAAAGTTATTGAAAAAAAAGACGGGTTGTATCCCGACAAGCACTTTTGTTTATTAATGAGTCTTTAAGTTAGACTCATGCCCCCTCTACGTTTCGTCTTATGACTCTTTCTTATCGTCATTCCCTAAGATTCTTCCATAATTCCAGCTCTTATGTTGGCAATATTTCCCCTGGTCCTAGATAATTCTTCCACTTTTGAAACTTTTATTTTTGTATAAACTTCTCCTGGACCAACGATATATCTAGTAACTTTGACCTTTTCAATCTGCACTTCCTTTCCTTGTATTCTTCGTCATCTGAATCAATAAATCGGTCATATATTGTTGGCTCGAGGTAATCAATAATCCCTTGTAAATCGTCATCATCTTCATGCGTTCCCTTGAACCATTCATCATGTAACTTGTTTATTATTATTCCTAAAATTTTGTTTTCCTTACTTTCCCTGCATCTATCAGGATCTTCAAAATCTTCACTGTCATCATATTCGTTCTTAAATCTTTTTCTCCAATGATCTCTAAGAATTTTATCCCTAGCTGTCTTACTAACCTCTTCAAACCTAATTCGTAACCAATCATTTAAGCTTAAATTCTCTCATTCAACATATATTCGTTTGCCATCGTTTTCACTTTCCCAATAACATTTAATTTCATTATGGCATAAGCTTCCCCCGTTACATTTTTCCTCAAAGGGGTTGCAAGAGGCCCATATTTCTTAAACTACTTCTTTCTTGCGAGAAATAGGGGTACACCAATGTAATTTTTTCTTGATAGAGGTTAAGTTTGACCTAAATCCCCCATTTTCTTTTTGGGCGATCAAGCTACACCTGTAAATAATTTCCTCATACGATTCTTGAACCTCTATATCATAAGTGAACACATCAGGGTCAATAGATAAAAGATGGTTAATTTCGCATGCGTTAGTATTATATGTGAATAAATCAGAATCGATTTTCATTAATTCATCTTCTTTCGTGTTCATCTTGGTTTTGATCATTCGAACAGATTCATGTATGTTGTCGGAAAAATTACTTCTCATTTTAAAAATTACCTTTTCATTCCCAACTTCTAAAGAAATGGTCTTTCTAAATATGTCTACTTTTGCATGGGCAGTAGCGAGAAGAGGTCTTCCTAAAATGACGGGCATCCTAAAGTCCTTAATCATGTCAAGTATGACGAAATCATCTGGGAGAATAAATTTATCAATTTTTATGAGCAGATTTTTGACAATCCCTTTTGGGATGCATTTAGTGTCATCCGCCATGTCTATAACCATATCATATGGCTCAAGTTTTCCTATTCCTAAGCGTTTGAACATGGAAAAATGCATAATTCTAACGCTAGCTCCGAGGTCAGCCAAAGCATTGTTAAAATCTAACCGTCTAATAGAGCAAGAAAGAATAAAACTTCCTAGATCATTTTCTTTTGGAGGTAGGTGATTTTGTAGAAGAGCTAAGCATCTAGGATTCATCCTAACTTTATCATCTTCTTCTGTTAATTGCTTATTGGCCACCAGGTCTTTCATGTATTTTGGATACTTATTTGTCTGTTGGATTTCCTTGAGGAGGGGTCGATTTATCTTGATTTTCTTTAAGCTCTCCATGGTCTCATGAACTAAGGCTTCCTCGGCATGTTGTTTAAATCAATTAGGAAAAGGGATTTGTGGTACGTAAGGTTCGACATAGTGGTTTATCGTTTGTTCTGGTAGGTTTGATTTTAATTCAGGAATAACCTTGGAAGTTTTTAATTCAGTGCTTTCAGATTTTTCGTCGTCTGAAAATCCAGAATTAGCAGAAAAATACTTGATTTCTTCGGGAGAGTAATAGAATGGTGTGTACAAAGGTGTTCCGTCATTAGCGAAGATTGTTTTACATCCTTCGAGTTTTGCTACCTTTGTTTCTACTTCTGCGGTTAAGGTTTTCACCTGAGATTCGAGTTTTTGGATCATTTTATCATGATCAATTCGGCTATTCTCTGTGTTTTGGCAAAAAGTTTTCAGCCATTCATCCTGTTCTGCTTGTCTCTTGGCAGCTCCTTCCATATACTTATTAATTGTTTCGACCAAGTTTGGTCTCTTTTCTCCAGAAGGTGTTTGATTATCTATACGAGTGTAGTATCCCGGTGGACCTACACGAAACTTGGCTCCATTACTTCCGTTAAAAGGAGCGGGGCGCCCATATTCACCATATTGTCCTCTTCCACCAGTTTGACTTCCTCGTTGAGAGGACATTCTTTGTCAAGGTGAGGTCCTTCACAGATTTGACATCCAACTTGGATCGCATGAACATTTTCTTTCAGCTTCTTCATATCACGTCCCAAGTTATCCAGTTTACTTACGATTGCAGCAAGTCCATCAGTATTATTGTTGTTGCTAATATTACTGCTTGATGTCCCATCGTGCCACTTTTGAGAGTGGTCAGCCATAGTTTGTATTGCCGTTAGAGCTTGAGTTGGTGTCATCCCAGGAATTGGTCCCTACGAATCAAGCAATTGACGGTTCATAGCGCTCAAACCTTTATAAAAGATGTTTACCTTTTGATGGCTGTTTATGTCATGGGTTAGGCACTTATACAACAAATCATTATACCGTTCCTAAGCTTGGTATAATGATTCGTCGCTTTCTTGCTTGAAGTTGTGGATGTCTTCAAGCTGTTTAGCAGTCTTGGATGGTGGACAATACCTTTGGATAAAAGCCTTTTTAAGGAGGTCCCAAGTGTTGACAGCTCCTGGAGTGAGTCTATCCACCCATCTTTTAGCTGCTCCAGTAAGAGTAAACGGGAACACACGTAGCAGTACTGCGTCTTGTGATACTCCGAGAATATTGAACAAACTTACAATGTTGAGGACTCGATCAACATGATCGTGGGCATCCTCATTCTTATTCCCGGAGAAGGTGTCTTCCCTCAATTCTCGCATGAATTGACTCTTGATCTCAAAGTTGACATTGCCCCTGATTTCTAGTTTAACCACGCCCGGTGCCTGGTTTTCTCGTGACAATGCTAAGTATTGTTCCATGGTGAGAGTATTGATGTCTACTCCCGTCATAGTTCCTGCAGAATTTAGAAGTTAGAGAGAGAATGGAAATAATTACAAGAAATCAAATTAATACTAATTCTTAGCTCCTCGGCAGCGGCGCCAAAAACTTGATGCGTATTTTATTTTAGAATATATTTTGTTCAAGTTTTAAATGAATAAAACTCGATTCACCTGACAAACGCACTAACGGGCAGAGAACCAGATCGTGAGTATTACAGAAATGATAAATCCGATGTCGTCCCATGAGCTAAGTGTTATTAGTTTTAATTTGAAAGTGTCACGTTTAGAGAATGGTTTTAAGATTGATTTTGAGATTAACAGGAATGTAAATATGCAAAAAATAAAGTAATGGAAGATATCAGGGAGAAAGGCGTGCTACCATAGCCATTTCATTACTACCGTTATAACTACGTTTTCCTGTGCAGTGTTACACCATGGTTTCATTAGAGGTTTCTAAAGTCGACAGACCTGAATAAATATATTTAGTCTGTCCTATAATCCCTGCGATCCTGAATCCCCCAAAAGTTACGAAGGTATGGCCATTAGGTCATAGTGATTAATCCCAACTATCCCAAGAACTAGTCTAATAACCTATACAGATTATTAACCCTCTCTGAAAGAGTTCATGTGCTT